>CAUYSK010035273.1:0-35113 GCA_963575035.1 Avahi laniger | reverse complement strand
TTTATTGGGGCGAACAGCTTCAACAAGATGGCGAGAGACCCAGAACGGGAAGTACGGTTGACTTATATAACAGCACAAGTACATGTGGCGGAATGTGATTGGCGGCAGTCCCTGACGCACCATCAAGAGGCGGTCTCCTTTAGAGCATGCGTTAACTATAGCCAGACGAAAGCCGCGCCCCACAAAGTACGAAAATGAGGTTTATTGAGGAAAGAAAGGTAGGATTATAGAGCAAGAGCAAGATACAGGTTTACAGAGAGAGATACATATACCACAGATAACAACCGAACCTACTGTTGCAGCAAAAGGAGAGCAAAACGAAGGGTTTGGCTATGGTCTGAATCTTATTTTATAGTGCCCAGACTGGGACCTCCGTAGTGGCTCAAACATCACCATGGAACCACTTTGATTGGATAGTTGGGAGTTATATGATCTGAGTCTTATTGCACGTGCAGATCTCCCATGAGCCTCTCTGAAAGCCCATGGAGGTGGGGTGAATCACAGTGGCAACAGCTTTCATCCCTAGGAGACCCAGAATCCCTTGCTAACTACCTAATAGTCTCATCTAGTCTCATGGATTTAAAGAAATCAGTTTATGGTCTTGTTTGCTAGTTTGTTGAGAAAAGAACATATAGACTATGCTATATGCTGACATCCATATGGTGACAACTTCTAAATTTTTCTTTGCAGCCCATACTTCTCCCCTAAACTCTGGATCCATACGTCTTAAAGCCTGCCCCACTCCACATAGCTACTTGGATGTCTACTAGGCACATAAAAGAAAAAAATATAAAGTCACTCAAACAGAGGTTAAAAACTGATCTGAGCCAAAGCAGAGTTATAGTTTTCATAGTCTGAGGGAATGAGGAGAGTATGTGACTGAGGTTGCAATTTTCTTTATCTATAACTGCTATACAATTTGCAGTTAGAATGGTTGAGAAATGTTCATTCTTTTATGCCTCTTGCTCAGAGCCATTGACACAATCTCATTTGGACAGCTGTCTGAACAGGTCTTTTGAGAGCTATCTTTGTAAGTCTTGTGGGTCATTTGTTAACTGTCTAATGCCAGTCAAGTTTCGGGGAGGAGGAGATAGAAAAGAAAAAGAGCAGAGAAAGAGAACAGAGTAAATAAAAAGGAAAAAAAGGCAAAGGTCAAAGCAAAGAAAACTCAGGTCTGTTTTAATTCTTGTGTAAGAATCTTAAACTCAAGAAATCCAAAACCAAACCTCTGGTTCCTCACAAACAAACCTACTTTGTCTACAGTCTTCCACATCTCAGTTAAAGTCAACTGCATCATATAGTTGCTCAGGCCAACATTTCAGAATCCTCTTGACCTTTTCTTTCACATTCCACACAAAATCAATCGATTAGCAAATCCTAATGTATCTACCTTCAAAATATACCCAGAATCCAACTACCTCCACCACTGCCACCATGATGTGGCCACCATCATTTCCCACCCGGTTTATGGTCATGGTCCTCTAATCCATTTCACAATTTATCCTCCTACTGTCTATTCTCTTGTAATAATCCTGTTAAAAACATCGTGTATAATGTCATTACACTCAAGCATATATATTAACACCTCATCTCTCTTACATTAAAGTAAGTCCATACAATGGCTATAAACTCTTACAAGGTCGGACTCTTTATTACGCTTCTCTTTTATTCACCCATTTTTTTATTTTAAATATTAAGGGGGTACAAATACTTTTATTACATGGGTACTTTGTATAATGCTTAAGTCAAGGCTTGTAGTGTGCCCATCACCAGAATAGTGTTCATTGTATCTGACTGGTGAGTTTGTACACCTCACTCCTTCTCATCCTCCCCACTTCTTGGTTTCCCATGTCTTTTACAATTTGGATGGAACTGGGGACCATTATCCTAAGTGAAGTATCTCAGAAATGGAAAAATGAGCACCACATGTACTCTCTAATAATTGGGAGCTAAATGATGGACACACCTGTGTATTACCCTTATCTCTTATAACTACCCCACGTTCTTCACTCCACTTCATCCCACACTGCTATTCCTTGAATATGCCAGGGTCTCTCCCACAACAGAGCTTCTATAAACTTGCTTATTCCTGTTCTCAAAACTCCCTCTCCTCTAATATTTTCAGGCTTCATTCTGTCATCTCTTTTAATTCAAACACCACTTTATCAATGAAGAATTCCATGACGATTCTTTTAAAAATTGTAATCCTTCTACCTCCCCTCCCCAGCAATCTTATTCTTCTCACCTGCTTTGTTTTTTTCCTAGTACCAACCACTAGCTGAATATGATAAATTTTAATGATTTGTTTGTTTATTTTTCCCTGCCTGCCTTTACTGTCTTTTCCTCCCACTAATATAAGCTCTATGCAGGTAGAGATTTTGACTCTTTAGCTCGCTGACATTTTTCTAGCACCTAGAACATGGCTAAGTACACAGTAGGTGTGTCTGAATGAATAATTTTTATAATTTCCCACCCTCTATTTTTCTTTGTTCTCTTTTTCTAAAACTCACATTCATAGAATATTAGATATTCTGGATGACTCATGTTACTTCTCATATTTTTATCTCTTTGTCTTTTGGTTCAACTTTGTGAAATAATTTTTCAACTTATCTTCTAAACCTTGTGTTAAACTATTCTTTTTGTCAATCATATATTAAATTTTCCAAAGGTCTTGTCCTCTGATTATAGCTTATTTATAACATTCCTTATTATTTTATGAATCTAATGTCTTTTCAAATCTCTCTAAGGATAATCTTTGGAGATTTCCTTTCATTTTCAGTTTTCTTTTGCTCCCTGAATTATCAGTTGACTCCATTGTCATTTTTTTTCTATTTATATATAAATATGCATTGATGAATTCTAGAAATGTCCACAATAAAATGTTAAAAGTGTTGATAATGATAATGATAATGAAAAGGGTGATAGGTTATAGAAAAGCTGCTTATAACTGTGAGTGTATTGTTTCCTTTTGCTTATCTATATTTTCTTATTTTCTCAATGAGCAGATACTATTACTCTAACAGGGAAATATTATAAATTAAAAAAAAGAAAAAAGTGAGAAAGAAATTTAGTGCAAGAGAAAAACACCAATAAATAGCATAGGCTGAGGCCTCTGGGGGAAAAATACAGATTGAAGGAGACAGGAACATCAAAAATAAATCTAAAAAGAGAACACCAAGTGATTCTAGTGTCCAAAAGTATTATAACAAAGCTCACATTACTGAACATCATCTTCTTGTGTACTAGAGAATCTTTATCCCTATTACAATCACTATATTATATGCATTGTTTCCAGTAGAACACATTTTTTTAAATGGTCTCTTCCTAGAGGCTGTGCTGAATTTCTCTCTCCCTGAAAGAAACCCTTGGGAAGGCAGCTGGGTTAAATTTGCTTTTTTCAGTCACATGGTTACCGCACTTCTCTGCAGCAGCACACAGGCACTTCTGGAATAAGCTCTACCATGTCAGGGGCTTGCTAAGTGAGCTTCTCCTCCCACCGTAGACCCTGGAATTAAATTTATCAACAAATTTTTGTCAGTGGAAGAATTCTATGGCTCAAGCAATTGAAGCTTGTGGTGATTTGGTTTGAAACTTAAAAGTTTATTTTCTCACACTGTGGGAGGTGAATTCGAAAGGGAGTAGAGTAAAAGTTCATCTAGGCACATTGAATCAGATTTGCACTTCATAATAAAGTTTTGAAGTTCTCTGCTTGCTAGCAGGATTGGTAGGTAGTATAATACAAACTAACATTTTTGGATAGAGGCAATTTTCCTTGAAAATGAAAAAGTCAAAAATCCTAAAACATTTTTATTTTAATATGAAGGGACATATAAGAGCAGTCATTGAAGAAATGAAGTATGTGAGGCCATCCACCATGGTGCCTGAGTCAGAGTAGGTGCTAAATAATTTTTTATTAAATCTGAATGCTGGGCCAGGCCTCTAATTCCATAGAGAAGGAATCCAAGGTCTAGTGAAGTTTATTTCCAAAGGGAAATAAATTGTAGAGTCAAGATTAGAGCCTACATATAGAAGCAAACTTACAAATCAAACATAAAAACTCCAAATCATAATTTTGGCAATGAAAACTTTGAATCATGATTTTTCCTCCAAAATGGGCATTCTTCTATTTGTGATTACATATGCAATTGGTCTTCTTATAGTACTATGGTTATAGCACTATAGTAGCCAGACAATTCACTATTGCATGCATTTATATACTAGCTACTTTAAACAAAAACAGGTTTATTGAAGTAATAATTTACATGCAATAAAATGCATTCATTTCAAGTATAAAATTTATTGAGTTTTGACAAAGACATACAAACTCGTAATCACCACTACAACAATATTTAAACATTTCCACCACCTTTCAAAATTTCCCTTGTTCCTTTATAGTTGGGATTAACCACTCCCCATCTCAACCTCCAGCCAACCACTGATTTGTTTTCCATCATGATAGATTAAAATTGCTTGTTCTAGAATCTTATATAAATGGAATCACACAGTATCTACTCTCTTTTGTCTGGCATCTCCTGTTAAGCATAATATTGTTGACATTTATCCATGTGTATTTTTTTCTTACTGAGTAATATTCCATTATATGGATATACCAAATTTGTTTATTCATTCACATGTTAGTTTACATTTAAAGTTATTTCCAAAATTGAGTTATTATAGATAAAGTTATTATCAACATTTGTATATGGACATTGTTTTCATTTCTTCTGGTAAATTACTAATATTATGCTGAACTACATGTTCATTACCCACTAAATTTTATAAGAAATCACCAAATAGCTCTCTAAAGTGACAATGCAATTTTATATTCCCACCAGCATTGTATGAGAGTTCTAATTGCTCTATAAGTTTGCCAGTTTTTATTATTTCAATCTTTTTAATTGTAACCATTCTAGTAGGTACATACTCGTATCTCATTGTGGTTTTAATATGCATTTCCTTGATAACTATTGATGTTGAACACCTTTTTCACATGTTTACTGGTCATTTGTATATATTCTGTTGTGAAAAGTCTGTTAAATCTTTTGTCTGTTTTCTATTTGAGTTGTTTGTCTTATTAAGTTATAAATATTCTTCATAAATATTGATAAGGGTCTTATCAGATATATGTATTGCAAAGCCTAGTCTATACTTTGCCTTTTTATTTTCTAAATTATGTATTTGAAAAGCAGAACTTATTATTTCAATGAGGTACAATATATCAATTTCTTTAGGTTATGGTTTGTGCTTTTTATGTCATCTCTAAGAAATCTCTATTCTAAGGACACAAAGATTTTCTCATGTTTTTTTCTAGAATTTTTACAGTTTTAACTCTTACATTTATGTCCATGATCTATGATAAGTTTTGAGTTAAATTTGTGTATGGTATAAAGTCCACTCATTTTTCTCCTGTAAGGATATTCAGCTGTTAAAGTACCATGCATTGAAAAGGCTGTTTTTTACCCCATTGAACTGCCTTGGTATCTTTGTTAAAAATCATTTGCCATGTATCTATGGCTCTATTTCTGGGCTCTGTCTGCTTCATTGTTTTATATATCCATCTTCATGCTAACCACACTGTCTTGATCACTATACTTGAACAGTGCAGTGTGAAGGAAAGAGAGAGGTTGCATGTAAAGAAGGAAAGAAAGAGGAAGAGGACTTTTCTGGCAGGAAATGATGCTAGTTTTCAGATGGCAAAAGTGAAAACATGAGCCCCATCTCAGAAAAATAAAGTTCATCCCAACTATTTAATATTTTTCTCTTTAATTAATCATTTAATATTTACAGAGCATTTCTGTGATCTATATGTGCAGCATATATTCTGGACACAGTATGAGTGCATTTAGTTACTTCTATTGTCATAACTAATGATTTTTATCTGTTGTTCACCTCTTTTGTGGTCTTATGTTGATAAATTTTAGAATTAATCAAATCAATTAGTTGACATTTTCATAATGAGATAAAAGTATGTTTTAATATGAAACTATTTAGAATGTGAAAAGTTCTTTAATAAAGTAATTTGCACTAGTTATAAAATTAAGAGAGTCTACTGAGATAGTTTTTTAAAATGTTTTTGTTAAACTGATGAAGATATGGATGACTGGAACATTTATTGATCATGTACTATCAATATTTTCTGGGTGCTATGCTATGTGCTTTATATGACTGTCAAATATATAATTGCTACAAGTTTTTTATTACCTGTTATGCTTCTAGTATTTTACCATTTAATTCCTGCAACAATCTAATCCTGCAAGGTGGGTATCACTATTCCCATTGTACACGTGTGGCGACTAAAGATACGTTCTTGCCCTACTAAGAGGCAGTGGAAATACCTTAAAACTAGCCTGATTTGGCCTGTAAGCCCAGGATCTCCCCACTTACTTCATAACACATTCACATGACCCATGATAATATTCTATATATTGTATGAATGTCAGGGCAAAAGCTAAAGTTTTAGTGGCCATTTGAGCATTTCAAACAAGTCCATTAGCTTCCTCCCGGCTACACTAGGTCAACATCGGTTTCCTCTTCTCAGAATCAGAAAAAAACGAATGAACTGAGGGCTAATGGAATTTAATCCAAGAGAGTACTCCTTTACCTTTGTTGGGCTAACAATCTTCATCTAATCAGTAACAGTGAGACACGTGAGAGAGTCTAAGGGGAGACAGGATGGAATGAACAAGGAAATAATAGTGACATATGTAGTATGCAATATAGTTCTCAAAGGAGATACTCTTATCGTTTAAGAATATCCACTGAGGGCAAGTATCATTACTTTACATACAGGGAAAGCAAAAATCTGAGGAGCTAATGTATTTAGCCAAAGTATTCCAGCTTATAAGAAAGGGAGACAGAAGGCTAAACTGGACACTTTGCACTGGCATGAGAAGGAGACGGGGCACTGAGGTACAGCTGGAGAACAAAAGAGTGATTTGTGAGATGAGGGAGCAAGGAGGAGCAAGGGCAGGTGTAAGATCGCTTAATTGTTCTTTCTGAAGCTGAACTCAGCTCCCTGATCTTGTGTCCCTGCTCTTGCTGCTCTGGCTTGTACATACAACTAATTCATTTTCTTTTATCTCTGATTTTAAAGTACCTCTGAGAAAGAAGGGGGTATACAACTCAAATTAGAATCACAATAGATTGGGAACTGATCCAAGGACTTAATATAAGACCTAAATAATAGGAAGCAAAAATAGCAGAAAACTAAGGTAGTTTGCATTCCTATGTCTTATGAATAAAACGAAAATAATGACATCATCCCTTGTATTTTAAAAGAATTGTGCTGTTAACATTTTGACTTGGAGAAATGGAGAATGGTCTTTCAAACTAGGATGCCAATGTGATCCACCGACCTTAAGTCTTCTCTTAGGATGACATCCGTTTTCCTCCCCTCACCTGTACTGCAACACAGATTCTGAAGGAGGGGGTGGTTAGATGGAATTACATAGACACACGCACATAGTCTCATGTGGCTCCGGGTGGTTTTTGTTTATCTGAAGAAACCCCAATGTCTTTTTTTTTTTTTTTTGCTTTTAATCATAAGCTTTGCTACTATATGAAGAAAAACAAGTAAGGTTGTTATTCTTAACCCCAAGAAATGACACTGGATTTTGCTAGTTCTCATAAAGAAGTAACTTTTAGGAATGAAGCTAGTCAGCACACTGTTGATTCATTGATATAATTTATGAACAAAGAGTAGTTTTCAACCAAGCATTGGCATATGACATTGTACCCAGATATTCTAATTGGAGTAATTTGTTGGGGCCACATAACTTGTAATATGGTCTAAGATTTACAAGAAATAATTTAGAAAGATACATTATGTAAATTATTAATCAGTTTAGTTGAACACTTATATTAGCATTTACTTAAATTCAAATAGTATTATAGATATTAATAACTTATCAAAGATCTATGTTTCATTTAATTTAGACTTCTTTTCAATTAAAAAATCTTAGCATATACTAAAATCAAGACCAGCTACATAATTTATAAAGCCCAGTTTAATATAGAAATGCAAGAATTTCAAGATGGTGACAACAGAACATTGAACCAAGCTCATGTCTGAGCATGCATCCTTGTTTGATTATCTGGGTTGCGTTCCCATGAAGCCAACCCTGACTAACATGCCATGTTTGCATTAATTTTTATTCTATGAAACATTAGAGAGAAGACAGCTTTTTTTTCATACTCCAAATTCAGAAACCAATTTATCAAATGATTTATCTTGATTAAGGATAGGAATGAACTTGGATTATAAATTTAATTATATTTATTTGGCATGTGTACAGCTTTATAATTCTTGGTTTAAAATTTATTTCAGAAATTTTCAGTTTAAAATTTACCTTTTTCCAGGAAAAAAGGATGAGGACTATAGTCTTCCATGGTTTTCCCCTTACATTTTTTAGGATTATTGATGTATTGGCTGCTCTCCTTTTTATTTGTTTGGGCTTTTTTTTCTTAATTTCAGAATATTACAAGGTACAAACATTTTGGTTACATGAATTACTTTTGTACAGTTTGTATCAAAGTTATAATTGCATTGTACCTGCTGGGTGTGAATTTACCCATCCCCTCCTCCTCCCTCCCACCTGCTTGATTTCTATTGAATTTTACTACCATATGTTGGTCATCACTACCATGAATGTTGGTCATTTAGTTCCATTAATAGTGAGTACATGTGGTGCTTGTTTTTCCATTCTTGTAATAATTCACTTAGGACGATGATCTCCAGTTCCATCCAGGTTGTTACAAAAGGTATTAGCTCACCATTTTTTATGGCTGAATAATACTCCACAGTGTATACATATATACATTCATGCATTGATGGACACTCGGATTGTTTCCACACCTTTGCGATTATGGAATTGTGCTGCTATAAACATTCAGGTGTAAGTGTCTTTTTTATAAAATGTCTTTTTATACTTTGGTTAAATACCCAGTAGTGGGACTGCTATATCAAATGGTAGGTCGGTCTACTTTTAGTTCTTTGACATATCTGCATACTACTTTCCACAAAGGTTGAACTAGTTTGCAGTCCCGCCAACAGTGTGTAAGGGGTACTTTCTCTCTGCATCCATGCCAGCATCTGTTGTTTGGGGATCGGATGTGGGTCTGAAGGAAGAGTGCCAACCCCAATGCCTTGATTCCACTTTTCTACCTTTCCTTATGTATTTTGTATACTAGATAAGTTATTTCATTATAACTGACTTATAAGGGATTCTCAATTAGGGGTTCTGAAATGTAAGTGCTTTCAGGGCCCAGATATGACCTAATTATAAGAAGACTGGTAGGGAACTGGGGCAGTTGTGCCTTATATAAAAGCATTCTAATTTTACCTGTTTTAAAGAATGTCCTTCTAAAGAAAATACACCTATAGAAACAATTTGAGACCTTTGGACAATATTAACTGTTTTGATAAATTGTCTGCAATATTTAAAAGGAAATGTGTAATTGGAAAGATTTAATATAAGATCTTTAGTAAATAATTTGATTATATAATTGCTCATGTATGTGTGTGTGTGTGTGTGTGTGTGCGTATGTGTGTGTGTGCGTGTGTGTTGGAAACTCAGATTGAATCTGCATAGCTGGAAAGAGGAGAAATATATCAATCATGTTTATTTACCTATTCAGTAGCAAACAATGAAACTACGGGATCTTTTGGAAAAAATTGACAAGTGGATGAGCCAAATTGATAGATTACTTTTGTCTAAATGCTCCCATAGTTACGTAGACACATCAGTGTTTAAAGACAGGCTGTTTTTAACTCTCTACTCAGGTATTTTTTTGGTGCCAGGTGAATCTCACTCAAGTTACTCAGAATTAGCTGAATCTTAACAATTAGATAAAATCTTCCTTGATACATAAATATTTAGCATATCCTTCTTTCCTAAAAATGATATTATATTTGTGATGGACTAAGCAATGGGGAAAACATTCTTTGACTTCAAAAGACCAAGATTTTGTGAACTCAAATAGTCTATCCGACCTATACATTTTAAAAGGCAATGGAAAAAATTATCCCAGATTTTAAATTTCAAATTTGAAAAGTCAGTAAACTTGTGGTTCAGATGAAAGTTTTAGTGGTGTATAACCTCTGTTGGTTTTCAGGTGTTAAAAGCAGTAGAAATATATATCACCTTGATACTAACTCCAGCTGCTGAAGTTAAGCAATCATTGACCAGATACTTGATTTAAGAGATTCCATATTTACAGACATACGTGCACTTCTCTTCTGCAGGGCAATGGGCTTTAAAAGCCAAGAGATATCAAGTGAATAACACTCCATAAACCAATATTCTTAATAGACTAATCTGATTGTCAATCAGCTTCTACACCTATCTGAAGAAACATTTGACATTTTGTCTATATTCATTTATCAAGGGTCTAAAAATAGATTTAATTTAATAACATTAGTGTTCAACTTGCCCAATGTTCAGATCTTATTCCAGGGGGAACAATGCTTGTAGAAATGGTAAAATTAGAAAAGTTGTTTTATGTCGCATTAGTTAACATATGCAAGCTTACTTAACATGTGGACGGCAAATAAGTGTAATTACATTAAAACAAGGAGCTGTAGCACAGAAGCAATAAAAATAGACTAGGTTGTATTATTAATTCTTGTGTTAAGGGTTTTGAGCCATGTTGATTGGCCTGAATTTTTTGATTTTGTTATGGTACAAAGGGATTGTTTGAAGTAATTTGTCCCCGAGAGAGGCTCACGATCCCAAGCGGGTTTCAATTCAGCAAAGCAAATCTAATTTTGTTTGCTTTATGCAAACCAGAAGGGGCTGTGGTTCATTCTGTTTTCACTGGAGGGGAAAGGCGCACTAATGGGACCTGCTGAAATGCATGCATTGCAAACATCATACCCCTGCATATATTAAATTTAGCTATGTGATGCACTGTGTTCATCATCTCATTGTGTACACAGATACGCTTTAGAACAAAGCCTTTTAATAGCGAGAGAACCTTACTACATTATGTCAATACTCTATTGTATTTATATTTAATGCTGCCATTGGAATACCTGCCCTTAGCTAGAGTATGTTCATATTTGTAATCATTTTGCGTTTCAGCTGCTCTGCTCCTTATGTGAAAGTGGGCTATACTCTGAGGCTATTATGCTGGACTTTAAAGCCAACAGGGAAGATTAATTATATGTAGATCGATAAAGGTTTCCAATTTTCCTAGTCTCCACCCCCACACATATACTCCTTGTATACCTGAGTTAAATTGGAGAAATGTTTAGCACCTTGTTGAAAGAATAGAACGCATCACAATCTGAATATTCAGGCTGGAAGATAAATGGAGGATAATAATATCTGCACAACAGGTAATGCTAAAGAAAGTCTCTATCCCTGTGACAAATCACCATCCTCCTGCCTGCCCCCTCCCCAACTCACTCTGGTCTTTCCTAGACTTGCTAGATCCAGCTATGCTGCCAGATACATTTGATTAAATTCATCAAAATTAGAGGGTGCATGAGATGGGAAGAGAAACCAGTATATGATAGATGATAATGCAGTTATTGGCTAGGTGAATTTATTCACATAAAAATGGAATTATTTGTCAATTAAAACTGCATAATGACTGCATCTCCTGGCATGCCAGCACCGTTTTCAGTGTGTTTTTGTTTTGAAAACAGTTCCAATACTGCAAACAGACAGACACATCTCCAAACCCTTCAATTCGTCATTAGACATTTGGCGGCATGCCTACTTTGCTGTTAATTTTCCAAAACTACATTAATTTGCTGAATGACTTTTGTGAATCAGTTCACATAAAATTCAAGATGATACTTGTCATGTATTAAAGAAAGAGTGACTATTAAAAGCACAGGTTACTTTTAAAAACACATTGTGTGAATCAGTTTGAATTTTGTGTTTTAAGTTCAAACATGGATTAGCATTAATGATTTTTTTTTCTTTCCTAATGGAAATTGCTTAATGAAACATTACAAGGATAATGTTCCTATTGGGTTTTTTTTTCTGCTTCTGCTTATCTGTTTCTTTAATTTACTAGTGTATACATTCTTAATTTGACTTGATTTGGAACACAAGAGACACCTCAGGCAGTCGAAATCCAATGGAGTAGCAAAAATAATTGTTTAATATTGTCACATAAGGGATTTGATCCTCAAGGTAGACTGTATCTGACAGTTGTGCAATTTAAACATTGAGAGAAATTACCCTGTGCACAGAACCAAATAGCAAGATCACATGACATTCTTAGAATAATTTATTCAGAAAAGAGGGAACTTGGTTGAGGGATGCTATAATAGTCACTGGCCTCTTGTAGCATAAAATCATGAAATAGTACAGTCATTGTTATAAATTATGATTTACTTATATATATACTTTCTTGGTTTAGAAAATTCGTTTACTTTTTTAAAAGTATTGGCTTAGTCCTGACATAAATATCATCCAATGAGCTTTGACCAGATATTCCAGGTCAAAGCACATTTTTTACTTGAAAATATATATATAGCTGACCCTTAAATGACATGGGTTTGAAATGTATTGGTCCATTTATATATGGTTTTCTTTTGCCTCTACCACTCTGATGCCCCTGAGACAGTAGAACCAATACCTCCTCTTCTTCCTCCTTAGCTTACTCAATGTGAAGAAGATGAGAATGAGGATGAAGACCTTTATGATGATCTACTTCCACTTAATGAGCAGTATATATTTTCTCTCATGATTTTCTTATAACATTTTCTTTTTTTGAAGTTTGCTTTTTTGTAAGAATACAGTATATAATACATATAACATACAAATATATGTTTGTATGTTAATCGACTGTTTATTTTATTGTTAAGGCTTCCAGTAAATAGTAGGTTATTAGTAGTTTGCGGTATCAAAAATTATATGTGAAATTTCAGCTGTGCAGGGGATCAGTGCCCCTAACCTCCATATTGTTCAAGTATCAGCTGTATATGTACATATATATACATATATATATAACTTCTGTGTGTATAGTATACTATACTATATGTGTGTGTTTATATATATATCACACATCTATTATAGTGTACATATGCACACACACAGAGATATATGTCTAGTGTATACATATATATACACACACTAGTATATATGTATTATGCTGTACTCTGTGCGTATAACCCTGAATATCTTATGAATATTTTATTATAATTATTTACACTAATTATAAATTATTGCAATTCAACTGGCTTAATGCAACCATAGGGGCTGAATTTGGGGAGGGGGGGATAATTATATGAAGTTCCAGTAAATTCAAACCTGAAACAAATACCATAGGAAATAATGTCGCTTTCAGCTTTAAGCCCAGAAAGGCAGATATGGCACAAAAGCCCCAGTATAGAGCAATACCTAATCATTTATGAACTCATATATTTCCCAACCTCGCTTACTTATTCCTGGTCTACCTCCTCAGTGTGACGAGAACAGGAAGCTTGGGAAGGGTGAGAAGAGTGAGTGGTAAAAATGGTGTTCGGTTACTGCCAATGCAGGCTAACTTATGCCCTGCTTAGTAAAATAGACAAAATATTACATCAGTGAGAATAAATATAGAGGTTTCCTGATAAAGAAATTCATCCTAATAATAAATGTCTTCTGGTGTTCAAAAAAAATTGAAGATGTCAGATTGGAGGAGTTTAATTGCTGAGTATGCTTTTATGGAAGACAGCACAACATGCAAACTCTGCCCTAGTCCTGCACAGACATTTCTTCTTAACCTTGAGGTACTTAACACAGTCCCTGCCCAAATTCCTATTCAGCTAAGCAGTCTAAGATTGCATGGAAAATTATGTCTGTTCTCAAAGAGCTTCTACCCAGTAGTGTGCTAATATGTTTAACAATCAGCTCTTTTGGTGGAGCGGGAGGACGGTGGGAGCAATAACTCTGATTTGTAATGTGGGCCAATTCCAAGCTACCAATTTAACTGAATGGTAAGTGGGGAACAGACAGAAAGTACCACACCATTTCATATTATATCCACTGTATAGACACAATAGATGTAAATGACCTCAAGAGCACAAATAATAGTAAAATCTTGTAAAATAAGAAGCAATAAATTTGGGGTATTACTTTTATTTCAATATAACTTATTGAATTTTAAGTTTATATATTTTTTAAAATTAATTTTTAATGATGGTTGCATATAACAAGTGGCTTGCAAAATCCTGAAAATATAATAGTCGGCTCTTATGAGTTAGTGCAAAGCAGCCCAAGCACACGACTGCCTCCATCCCATCTTACACACACAGCACACAATTAGCTTCCTGGTTCATTAAGATTGATCCAGAGTTATGCCTCATCAAATGTGAAAATATTTGTCCTGGCAATAAGCAAAATAGCTTCTTGCTGATCAATTGCTCTTAATGTGATTGTGTAATATGGTCTCCACCTGTATTTTCAGTAGTGCCTTGTTTTTTCTTGCCCCCCAAATCCCTTGTTGGACTTTTATTTTATTCAACTACATGGGGGACATAGCCTCTGTCTACATTCCTTTGTCTGGGAATAGTGATTCTGCACTCACACATAAAGAAGAGAAAGAGAGCTGCTATACAATGGTTTGGAGTGCTATGAAATTTTACTGACATGAGTCTGGGAAGACTGCCTGATCTGTATTTGGAACAATGCTATTTTGTTTAATTTGATATATGTGTGGGCTTTTTATTCAAATGGAGTTGAACAGTTTGTTCCAGTTGGGGGAAAAAAGGGCTGCTTGTTACAGAGAGGTTATTTATCGTTCACTATAACACTTGACATTCTGAAGAAAATTGTGAGGATTCTCCTTTTGGGGGTATATGCTGTCGTTCTAGCTTCTGCACAAATAGATAAAACAAAAGTTGAAGGAAAGATCCTTGGAGGCTGATTCGGGGCAGTGTTTTTAGATGCCCTCAAATGAAGGTGCTTCTCGGCCTTTAAAAATATTCAGCTACCCATTCCATCACTCATTTTTGCAGTTAATTGGACATTTTGAAATATGAATTTCCACTTCTTCAGAAGATTCAATGCCAACATCAATTAACACCTTCTGGGGGAAGAGGATATGGAAGAAGAGCTAAAGAAATCTTAGCAGTGTAAGCACAATTGAACTTTACTATCCCAGACAATATTTTTATTCAATGTTGTTCTAAAATGCTCATTTTTTCACTGTAATTGCAACTCTTTCTCTTGTTTATTTCCTTGGTTTTAACCCAACCACTGTCCACTCAAATTCATTTCAACTTTGACTCATTTATAATCAATTTCGAGTTAAGTTCTACAAATTACAAACAAGTGACCCTCACTGTAGGAGACGAACATATCCTATGGAACTCAGATGCTATAGACACTTACAAGATCACTAGAGGTGGAAAAAAATCCAATTATATGGAAAGAATGTAACTACCATGTCATTTACTTTTCTATTCATTCAATAGATATTCACTAATTATAGACTATTTGAGGACACTATGATATATGACTAAATATTAAAAAAAAAATCTTGCCTATTCACAAACTTTAAATAGATTCCAATACAAGTAGAATCAAATCCAAATTCTTCTTTAACTTCCCACTGGTGGTCTACTAAGCCTGAACTGCCAACCAGTGCTTATGAAATATCTCATTCTTGATCATTTTGCACTATGTCCTTCTTCTCTTACAGTTGTCCCCAGCCCTTACCTGAAATGTAAGTGCTTATCATCCAGGGGCTGCCCACATGTCTATGTTTTACCCCTGGCACCACCAGCTCACTGGCCTTCTAGATCTTCAGTAAACGTTTGTCATATTGAACTCTGCTCTCCTTTATCCACCTCCATTAAGGCAGATATGACATGGCAGGTTCAACAACATCTGATGCTAAGCAATTCGTGCCAAACATGGCAAACTGCAAATTCAGACTTAAGAGAGAATCACTTCATTTAAGATCAAAGATCACCGGAGTAACTCACTTGGTGAACAGGGGTTGGAGATAAGGTAGGGTGGTGGAGGCAGATATTTAATTGGACCTTAAAGGATGAATAGGACTTAAATATGAAAACATGCATTGGAAATTTAGCATAATTTAGCAGAAGTTATTATTGAACAGATTCAGGTATTCTCCTAAAATATAATCCTAAATTATATGAACTGTATAGAATAGCTAAACATAACCCATAAAGTTGCCCTGGTGTCTATTAATTCTCTTTTCCCAGCATGCAGATAGAGAGATTTCTGGCAGGAGAGTGGCTTGAGCCAGGTGTTATGGATAGAGAAGAGTAAGAGGAAACACCTACAAAGAGTGTGAGCAAAGTGGGGTGGAGATGGATGTGAAGTCATCTTCTAAGAATGAGGAGCAGATTAGCTGGGCAGAAACAGAGGGAACATTTGTCATAGTAAATAATGAGGTGCCATTTATTTAGCAACTATGATGTGCTAGGCATGTTGGTAAGTACTATACATGCCTACTGCTATCTTCAAAAAATACTCTGACAACACAGATGTTTAGGAGGAAACTGGGCCTCCAACCACACACCTATTGTCAGGTTGGTGGGTTGAAGGGATCAGATAATAGACAGTTTAAAATACAATTACCAGGAGCTTAAATTTAATTTTATAAAGGAAACACAAAGAAAACTGTTTTCAGTGTTCCCAGCACTCTAGGAGGCCTAGAAGGGAGGATTGTTTGAGCTCAGGTATTTGAGATCAGCCTGAGCAAGAAGGAGACCCCGTCTCTACTAAAAATATAAAAATTCACCAGGCATGGTGGCATGCATCTGTAGTCCCAGTTATTTGGGAAGCTGAGGCAGGAGGATTGCTTGAGCCCAGAAGTTTAAGGTTGTTGTGAGCTAGACTGACACCACGGCACTCTAGCCCGGGCAACAGAGTGAGACTGTCTCAAAAAAAGAAAAGAAAACAAAACAAAACAAAAAAACAGTTTTGAAGAAGCCATGACACAGAGAGAAGGGTTTCAGCATTTCAGAGCCCTTGTTAGTCAGTAGGGAAGATGACCTGAGTTAGGGTGAAAATTGCTGAAATGTTGATGTTAGCTGTGAATTTGGAAAGGAAGAATGAATCTAAGAGAAACTTGGGAGAAGGTATTAAAACTTGAAGACATGATTTCAGAATGATCAGAATAAAAGACAAAAACAGTGTAAAAACAAAATAAAAGGTTTTTCATATGTTCATAATGTGAAATGTGATTATTCTAACTATAAAATGTATTGAAGTCTCATAAATTAGTAATTATAATGAATTTGGCCACTCTTGAGTTAAATATCATTTATCTTCTGACATTGCCTAATATTTTCAGTTGTCTGGAACATACCAATCCTCCTACCCTGTAACTTGATTTTTATATCCTGAGAACTTATAATGAATTGTAAGCAGGATCAATAATTATGATCTGGTAAAAGGGAAACAAAGTGAATAGATTAATTTGGCAGGATTTCATCCTATATGGCTTTGAAGATCTGTGAAGTCTTTGGGGGCCCTTTGGCCAACAGAAAGTGTATGTGCCAAACAAATGGGACTCTATTCAAAGCACAGCTCACACAGGAGGTCTGAAAAGAACAGACAAAAAAGCCTGGAAAGGAAAATGGAGGAAACAGCAGGGAACAGAAGGTCAGGGCCTACAGAAAGAGGGGGAAGAAGAGATGTAGTTTGGTGGACGAAAGGGAGTGTTCTGGAATACTTGGTGCAGCACAAAGGGAATGAGCTTAAAAATGCTTCAATTCCATGCTACATGGGATGATGTAGAAAAAGGAGTGACTGACCAGAGTAATTTCTGGTGGTCAGAAAACAATGCTGGACCCTGGTATTAGCAATGGTGATCAGATGGCTATAGGCTCCACAGCTAAGTGTCTGTCATCTGTGCAAAAGGCATGCATGTCCCCCATACAGCAACTCTCATCTAACAGTCTCACAAAAAAATTGAACACTTTCTGACCAGCCTTCACCCTCACAACATCCTTAAGGAGTGAGGAACAGAGAGGTGCTTACATTTTATTGAAGGTGTTCTTATTTATATCACAGGTGTTTCTTGTATCTCCAGGTACCACCAGGAGGAGGCCAGGTCCCCTTGATTTTCTGTTCTGGAGTTCCAGTCACCAAATGTCAGGTCACTCTTACAGAAAAGAAGTAAGTCCTTTAAACTTCCAAAGATCAAAAAGTGGTGCTAATAACGTTATTCAGGTTCCTAGACGCCCGTGCAGGCATGAGAGTTCATGTTCTCCATGGCTTCAGTGATAATATGTAAAGATGTACAGTCAAGAGATGCACAAAGTAAGTCGAGAGAGAGAGGAAGTGACTCAGAAATTACAAAGTCCAGAAATTTTACATCATCTTCATCTTTGTGACACTGAACTATGAGAAACATTGTTAAAATACATTTATGTGAAGTTAAATATGTGGTAGATTCTACTGTCTGCCCTACAGGGCAGGGTCAGTGAAAGGAACTGATTAAAATGTTAACCCTTCTGATTGATTCAGGAGTTGATGACACTATGTCTACACAAATGAGTTTGAAAGCATTTGGCTAGTTCAATCCATATATTGGATAATAGAATCTGTTTTGTAAGTGTAGAGAAGGAAGATTGTCTATCATTTTACATGAATTATCAGCATCATTATGGGAATTATCACATAAATCCTTCTTCATGGACACACATTTCTCAGACCAGAAATTTTTCCTTCCTTTTTCTTTATTCATTTTCTGTCCCTTTTTTTCTTTCTTTTTATTTTTTTGTTTTTTAAGATCAAAAGGAAAGTCATAGGTAGATTACATCATAAATTCTTCCCCACATTTGCAGTGAGGGCATAGGTGCTATTTCGTAGGGAAAAGCAGGGTTCACCTCTCTCAATGTGCCTACTTTTGCAGTAACCAGAACCATATCCCGTGCCACAGTCTGCCAAAGGAACTCTGATGTAATTGCCAGTCAGTTCCCTAATAAATAAATCTTCCAAAACAATGAGTCGTGCATGTAAATATTGCCCTTGCTGAGCATATTTATTGCGTGTTGATGTTGATTGTTTAAAAAGAGGTTATGGTTCAATAAATTGAACACCTGAGCTGAGCGCTTGTAGGGTGAAATTGAGAGACGGGCGGATCAATTTAGACTCACTTCTACTTTTCGATCTGTTTAATAGATTTTTAAAACGACACTTAGAGCCCCACAGAGGCAGCAGCACTTCACATCCTCCCTAAGACACACCTCACCCGGCGTCCCAGGCTCGCTGCACTTGGAAAAGCTGATGATCCTGTGAGCAGAAATTCGCAGAGCATGCTCTTGGCCTCCTGCTCTCGGCTGAACCCGGCTCATTTATTCAGCTGGTATTGCGAATTTGGGGGCACGGCAGTACATCTGACCCCTTTGGGGTAAAATTTGATCTGGCATTTCATTTCAAGGGCTCAGCCACCGGTCTGTCAAATCTTCATTTTGCGGGTGCCCACTAGAACTGCTGACGCTCGTCTCTAACTCCCTCGGCTTTCATCTTTCACTGGCAATAAACATGTCACCCTGCTGAGGTGAAACACAATCTGGAATTAAATTTACTGCATATAAAATATAGTGCCCTCTTTATTGGTTCAAATACTTGTCACTCATAATTTATTTGCCCGTGTATGGCCTTCATGCAGGGAGAAGAGTGCTGCAAACGGGGAGGGGGCCTTGGTGTTCATTGTTGCTGGGATCATCGTCACTTCTCATTCTTTCCCCTCCTTGGTCCTAAAATCCCACTTACCTACTTGGGCTAATCTGTTTTCCATGAAGCACCTCAAATAAAACCGGAGCCCTTTGCCAAAGTGTGGCAAGCACACCACTCAGAACGTTGGCGTCGGGCTTCTTGGCTAAGCTGCTGCTCGGAGGTGGCAAGAGCATGGCACATGGTAATGCCCTCCAGTGAGCAAACCCCAAATACAAAGGGGGGCAGTCAGGGGGCACTTAGTCCTCGTCAGTTTCAATCTCCCACTTGCCATGCCTTCTCTCCTGGCACTCAACTTTTTCATGATTTATTCCAAATACTGTCGATCAGCTTTAACTAATACAGTTCTTGTATGAAGCACCTCTCTAATCTCTTCAAACACAGATGTGGAAGCACGGCTTAGAGCATGGAGGCCAACAAAACCCTCTGCCTGTACCAGTGATTAGCTTTGATTGACACAGAACCCTTCTGCTCTCCTAGGCATCCTCTCACACCCATAAATGATTGTTTTAAAATGAGACGCACAGGGTACGGTGGGCGCCAGCTTCAGTAAATTTGCAGAGCAGCCACATTAGCACATAACTCGTAAACCACACGACACCAGATACCTGATGTTGCCCCCCTCCATCACTATTTCTGCATTTCTTCTTTATTTCTTTATCTCCTTTAGGTCTGTCACTTTATAGGAAGGGTTTTCATAGACATTAATTTCTCATTTAGAATTGTTAAAACACACAAAGATGTATATTTTAGTCTGACCTCTGCTTTCAGCATCATGTGGTCCCAGATATAAAAATTTTTAACAACAGAATGTTGGAACTTCTACTTGTTTCTCACTTGCTTTTAAATGTGAGTTCAAAGTCTGAATTTAACCCTCAAATAGTATTAAGGATCCCTGGAATGAGTAGATGTCAGTGACATAAATCCAGATTCCCACAGACTATTCAAATCACATAAAATTTATTAATTTCACTGACATATAGGATGCCTTGTGCCTTAGTTAATGTACATCTTATCTCACTTTGGGTTGTGAGATCTGGGAAACTCCCAACTTGCCCTGATTGTTTGGGGCTGTCTCATAAAGTGACAATGGGTAAAGATTTAATCTCCTTGGTAGGAAGAATGTTCTTTGCAGGTAGAAGCACTTTAGATTCTCCAGGTATTTCCTGCTGCCTCAAGGGATGGTCTTTGGGGTTTGTGCTAAATCTCCAGAGAGTTCCCCAGATTGTGTCAAATCTTAAACTCCTGGTGATAAAGTTTTTCAGGGTTTGAGAATGTCATTTCTGTCTTTCCGCCCCCAGAAAGCAGTCACTTTATGACTAGCCATGGATACGAAATGTCTTTCTGCCTGCCTTTTCCACGCAGCAGCGTAAGTGAAGAGAAAGACTTAGAATAGGAATTCTTGCTCCAACCAGCTATGAAATGCCTAATTTTATTTGCATCTGCACACATATGCAGTTAGATGTTTTATTCATTGCTTACACACTTACTTCCAAAAGAAACTTATGAAGAAAAGCAAAAGAAAAAGCATATTATATTTTAGCTTTTAAGATTTCAAAATAGCCTAAGTTAAACATTGACTTTCCAAATGTTTTTCAAAACATTTTTTAAATGAATTATATATGTAGAAGCATAATAAATAAAAGGAAAATGTTAATGTTTGTGAAAGCATCTCACCTCCTAATCAGTTTTAGGATTATAGAAATAGAGTGGAAAAATAATTCATCTCATCTACACTTTTCATTTTAAGGCTGAGAAAACTGAGACTCAGATAGTTTAAGGACATGCCCAAGATTAATCCAGTCAGTAAATGGAAGAGGAAATAATAAAATCCAGTTTTTGTCCAACATTATCCTCAGTACTTACTAGAATAACTGGTATATAATAAAGTCTCAGGAAATATCTGTTGAATGAAGGAGTTCATGCATACAAGCTCTCCAGACCTTGGAAGCTGAGAGTTATCACAGATACACCCCATCTGGGGGAGTGAGCTAATGTGCCATGGGACCCGCTTAAGTCGGAGCTGCTTGTACAAGACCTGAGGAAAAGTAAGAGGAAAAAAAATTTGCTATTTGTAAAAACCTTAAAGGTACTGCTTTTATATTTTTTAAATGTCCATTAATCCTATGCCAGGGTTGAAAGTTATGGTCTCAATTTTCATTAAATTAAGAGTTCAATTATTATTTCAACACATTCAGTGAACTTTAAGTATCTACTCTGTCTGACAGAGTGCTTTTGCTTCTGCATATACTATTCTGCAACAATCCTGTTGTATTATAACTTCTTTCACAGATGGAGAAAATGAGTCTCAGAGAGAAAAAAATGACTTACCAGAATTTTCAGATAGTCTAAGGCAGAGCCCAATTTTGAGCCAGGTTCGCTGATTCAGATTCTAGGCTCTGTGAATGGCATCAGGCTGCTGAAAAGGAATGCCACACTCATCTTAAAGAACTAGCAATGTAGAGGCCAGTTACACCAAGTAGGAATCAAATTTCTTTGTTCGTTCTTCAACTATTCGATTGATACATTAGCACTTATTCTTTGCTTATTTTAACCATTTGTCAAGTGAGTGTCTGTATATTATTATTTGAATTTTCTAAGACTTTTATACCTTTTTGAGAGCAAAAGAAAGGAAAAAAAGAAAAAATTCAAGGTACTGTGTTACTACCATTTATAGCATTTCACTAGTTATTTTAGAATGTCTGATTATTACTCACTGTAAGATTATATGTGACCAATAAAATTATCGGTTATCTGTAGCACTTGTCATAACAATTTTATTTTCAAGTGATAGTGTAAATTTTTGCTTTTATTTTATTTTGTTTTGTTTTGTTTGCATTCTTTTTCTTTTATTTACAGTTTTATTGAAATGTAAAATCCACCACATAAGCACCAATAAAATCAAATGTGAAAATACACATCTTCTTTGAGATGTTGTTATGTGATTGTATCTGAGTATATTTTTCCCAGTTGGCTATAATGAGAACTATCCTATATGCACAAGTCCAAACTTCTATTTCAAGCATAAAATATACTATATTGTAAAATCTATTAAATGTGTTCTTTAAAATGGCCATTATTTCTCTTACTATGTGCATGAAGTACATTTATATTCTCTAAACTTTAAAACACTTTAGATCAGAACAGGAACTAGAGGTTTCAGAATGGCCAGCATATGTGTATTGGATAATGCATAGTATTTGTGTGGATAGTATAGTCGTAAGAAGGCAAAAATGGAGAGAAAAGCAGTAGACTGATGACTGAGTCTTAAAAAAAATCCCAGTAATTAGAGGAATAAAAAGATACCGTGATGGAGATAGAACCAAAGGCATGAAGGGAAATTAAGGGTGGAGAATGTTCTAGGTGAAGAGAGGTGTCAACAGAGGAAAAAGCAACCATGAGATCCATTGTAACAAGGACTGATAGTTCTTCGATTTGGCAACAGTGAAGATCATCTTGAATCACCCAGAGCCTCTCAGTAAAATTGAAAGGATGGAATTCAGACAGCGGTGAGTTTAGGAATAAATAGAAATCAAAGAAATGGGATAAATATAGACATTTGCTTGGCTGGATAAATATTACATAATTAAAATAAAACTAGGATGGGAGACAGGAACAAAGATATGATTATAAATCTTTGAAAATGTATTTTTTAAAAAATTCTTTCTGTAAATGATAAAGTAATATATGTTAATTGTAGAAAATTTGAGGCTATGAGAAAGAATAAAGAATAAAATCAAAGTAATCAAAAATCTCAAGACTCAGATTACTATAGTAAAGTTTTGGTCTATTTCCTTTAAGACTTTGTTCTATACAATTATTTTTATGAAGTTGAGTTCACTCTATATGTACAGCTCTGTATCCTTTTTCACTTATCACTGCTTTGTACAGGTTTCAATGATTGTTTTAGAATGTGCAAAATCAATGTATATGTTTAGCTTTAGGAGAAAGAAGCCTCTAGCGAGAGATCAGTGAAAATACAAGTGAAACAGGTAACCACTGATTAATGTCCTAGAGATGATGGAAGGAAATTGATCAGGAACATAGAAGGAAGAAAGATATAAGAAATGTACCAACACCGGTACTTGTGGAGGACAGGGGTCAAATGGCTGAAAGTGAAAACAACAGTGTTTAACTAAGGGTCTTGACTATGAACAAGTAAACAAACACATTGTCAGATAGAACATGGGGCCGAGAACCGGGAAACTCTAATGTTAGCAGTCTGCATGGTACTGGCGTTCCCACCATCCACTCTCAGAACACTAGAATAGAGAAGAGACTGAATTATGAACGTGTTCTTCTTGATCAATAAGCGGAACGATGAAGATGTAAAATATTAAAAATTCTGAAATCAAGAATAAAATAAATGATCAGCAAGAATTTCAGGATAGGTAAAGAAGTAAGGGGGAAAAAATGAAGAACTTGAAGTATAGGAGATTTCTGTGAGATTGAAGAAATCATATAGCAGTAGTGAGTGAGAGATTCAGAGAAAAAAGGAAGGATTATGGTCACAGTAGGATAGTGGAGTTAAACTCTCCAGTGAGAAGTAGAATAGGGTGGTAATAAGGTCTAGGATGCAGCCATGGGGGGTGCATGGCTCAAGAAGAGAGAAAGTTAAAAGTTCCTGGAGTACAACACCCAGAGTAAACACTGATGTAAACTATGGACCTTGGGTGACAATGACTTGTCAATTTAGGTTAATCAGTTGTTGGCAATGAGAGAAGCTACGCATGTGTAGGGGCTAGGGGTATGTGAGAAATCTTTATATTTCTGCTCAATTTTGCTGTGAACCTAACACTGCTCTAACAAGTCTATAAAAGAATGATAATGGAGAAAGAGAAATAAAATTTCATAATTTCTAGGCAACAGGAGTCATGAGCCTGGACACTGAAGTCACCTAGATTGTTGGGAAGTCATAGGAAATGAAAGACAGCTGTAAGCAGGCGTCCAGTGAGTGTGAAACCGTGTTCAGGAGCAATTAGCATGAACCCAGTGGAGAAGGGGATTTTACATGACCTGGAAGCTGCCTTGGGACCCATGTGAAAGCAGACCCAACCTCCTGGTCCCAGAGGACGCCTCTGCTCACTTATGCTCCTAGAAAGGCAGTATCCTAAATAAAAACTAAGGTTTAATTCAAGCCAAAATAAAGCAAAGTATTCTGTGGAGAATTTAATGTATTAGAGTAGTTTGTTTTCCACGTAACAGGGACTCCGGAGGGAAAGAGAAAACAGCAGAGAGAAAGGAGTGAAGAGAGGCTAAAATTGGAGAGAGAAGGCACAAAGCAGAATGGGGGTGTCAGTGCGGGGTCACCAGAGGCTTACGTTTGGGCAGTGGCCAAAGATAACTGAGGTGTGTGACATGGAGGACTGGTTGGCCTCCGTGTCCCAAAAACATAACTCTAGGGGGACAAACTGGACACACAGGAGCCTCCATTTCCCATTTCTCACCCATATCAAGATATTAATAAATGTCAAGTGAATAACTGAGTGAACGAGTGAATCAGATTAATTCTGGAGTTTAAAGTGATAATAAAAGAGCTGGGTGAAGATTATATACCAACCTCTACTAAAACAGTAAAATGAGAGGTCAGAAGACTGACATTCTGGGAGGAGACACAAGCCAGTTCTTTTAATAAATATTTAGAGTAAAAGGGCGAATGACTGGATGTGCTGCCTGCAACTTTTGTCTTTACTCGGAGCTGCTTTCCAATGAGTCAAGCTCGCCTTCCTTAAATTTTTTCAATGTAATCCTGTTAAATTTTATTGTCTTTCTCTCTATTTATGTATCAAATAACTTTTCCTTACCCCTCTTTTGTAACTCTTTTGAAGCAAATCTGAAATTGACCACAGGGGGCAGAAACTGATTTGCATCTAAAATCAGCCTCACAATACAAGTGAGAGTAATCATATTTGAGGATTTCTCTGAAATGATTATATTTGTTTCATCTCATAACATCTTTGTGGTAGGTATGCTGTTTCAGAAAGGGGCTTATTTTCTTTACTTTTTCTGTACAGCAATAGGAAAAATTCCAATTAAACAACTTTTAAGTGAAACTATTCATTTATAATTACTTACAATCTAGTATAAAGCAGGGTTGAGGGTTGAAAAGAATGTTTTTCCTAAAGCTTTTCTGTTTAATTTGAGCATCACTTCATCCTAATTTCTTGTCTTTTTCCACTCTCTTATTCCTCTTATGCATATGTTGAAATTGTCTAACAGTCTTTATAAGGAACAATTTCCTTACACTTTTTTCCTTCCTTCCTTCGTTCTTCCTTCCTTCCTTCCTTCCTTCCTTCCTTCCTTCCTTCCTTCCTTCCTTCTTCCTTCCTTCCTTCGTTCCTTCCTTCTTTTCTCCCTCCTTTCCTTTCTTCCTTCTTTTGTTTTTTAAAACAGCGTACTATCAGTGTGTTAAGTTCTCAGATTTAGGCTATTTAACACAAATAGGATATATCTGATTCTAAGAGCAGATGCGAGCTCCAGAAGAAAAGTCTTTAAAAATCTTTCTGAGTGGCTAGTCATACTGTTTAATACAAGATGATGCATTTAACCAGGAATTGATAAGATAAGGATAGCAAATTTGTACTAGAATTATGAGTTTTTTCATCATTTGAGTTTCCAACATTCCAAGGAAAAGTTGAGATGATAACAAGCATCTTCACTGTATTTGCAGCCAATATACAGTAGATGGTACTGGCTAGACAGCTTTTATTTAGGGCCATTTTGCATTTTCATTTATAATAAAGAAAACTAAGTATGTAGTCCATGTGTAGATTCTTCAAATGACAGACCATAATCATCCTTTTGCAGCCTTTATAATATCTGTTGTCAGGCTCTTCTGAGATACCTCTAATAGGGTCTTGGCAAAATGCCACAGGCAAACACTTCCACTACAGCTGATTCATAAATGCCTTTGGGGTTGCATTACAAATCCAGTAACCCCTGAGGTTTGGTGGGAAGGTCTGCCAAGGTTCAGCTGGGATTGCCTATTAGCCCATTGAACTCCCCCGAGCCCTAGAGACTCAAGAGTGGGTCTGATCCAAGGAACATGTGGAGAGATTCAATATCATTGTCTCTGGCTGGACCGGTATATTATATACACTCCATCCTAGGAAGGATGAATTGAGGCTAGAAATATCACAACCATTTCTTTCTGCCTGTTGCTGTAGTGCAGAGAACTACAACTTTTAACTTAAGTGACATAAATGATTAAGGGAAGCAATATCTTTATGATGTGACCGTATTTCCTTTTTAATATATAGACAGGATGCCCATTATCTATACAGAATGATTACTTGGTTTCTCTTTTCCCATTGTTCCTCTGCTTCAGAGTGTGTGTGTGTGTGTGTGTGTGTAAGACTCACACATAAAGGGGCAATGCCTATTTTGTTCACTATTGTGTCCCTAGACACTAAAACAGGGCCAGCTACGTAAACAATAAATAATTGTGGAATGACTGCTTGTGTTAGTTGCTACCTAAAAGAGAAAATAGATTGAAAGGGTGGGTCACGAGGCAGGTGCTCAGGTTGTCAATCTGTGGGGGTGCTGACACATCACTGAGATGACATAAATCAAGTCTAATGATCAGAAGTCTTCTGAAAGACAGAAGTTAATGTGGTGAAGGGTAGCATCTCCCTTCTAAAAAGGTAGATTCAAAGCATAGCAGAAGGCCATCAAGGATGTGGATTTGGTTATCTGCAGGACAACTTTGTGGAGTGCAAAATGAAATATGGGACAAGAGCAGAAATACTCTGGACGGTGGTGCAGTGGCTGATACTTTCACCAGCTGTTCTGCTTCATCGCCATCTCCGTGCAGAGCTCAAGCTCTCTGGAAACAAGAAAAGGAGCTCATGTAGGGAGGTGATAACTACTCAGCCCTTTTATGCTTACAGTGATAAAGAAGAGAAACTGTTCGTTCTAGTTTCTTGATGTAGCATTGCATTCTACCCTAATAGTTTTGTTTTTCAAAAAAAATCAATGTACATTTGTATTTTCCTTTCTACTTACAATATTTCCTTCTGGTGGAATCATATTTTACTCTAGCTTCATAGGACATTTTTAATTATCTTACAACCTTCTTCCTACTTGCTACCTTTTTAACTTGTGACTACCTTTGCATAACTGTTCTTTAACTTTGTTTAAGTTCACTTGCCACAATTTCACTAAAGACCTAAGAAAAAATTATGTCACCTCTTTGAGCCTTAGTTTTCTAAACTTTAACATTAGACTGATAATCACTACTTTGCAAGGTTGTTCTGATAATTTAATGATGTAGAAAAATAGCATAGGTAAATTATTGGAAAAATTATTTTAATTATTATTTTAATAAAATGAAAAAAGATAATAAGTATCAATGAGGGTGTGAAGAAAATGGAACACTTGTACCCTGTCTGTGGCAATGCTAATTGATACAGCCATTATGGAAAACATGGAAGTTCCTCAAAAAGTTAAAAGTAGAGCCACCGTATTACCCAGCAATCCCACTTTTAGGTATATATCCAAAAGAAATGAAGTCAGTATTTTGAAGAAATATGTGCATTATCATGCTTATTGCAGCATTATTCACAATAGCCAAGATAAGGAAACAACCTATCAATCGATAAATGGACAAAGAAAATGTGGTTTAAGAAATATAAAATAAATATTTTACATCAACATAAAATATGAATTTTATTAATTTATGTATAAAGTTATATGTAATAGATACTATATATTATATAATGTATATACATAATATACACACCATGGAATATTATTCAGACATAAAAAATGAAGGAAATCCTGCCATTTGCAACAACATCAATGAAATGAAACCAGAGAACATTATGCTGATAAAATAAGCCAGACACTGAAGGAAAAATACCACTTGATATTACTTACATGTAGAATCTGAAAAAGTCAAACTCAGAAGGAGAGAGTAAAATGGTTGTTGTTGGGGAGATGGGGAAGTGTTGATCAAAGAGTACGAACTTTCTGTTTAAGATAATTAAGTTCTGGGGAATCTAACATACACCATAGTGACCGTATTTAACAAGACCGTATTTAACAAGTATTTTATACTTGAAATTTTCTAAAAGAGTATTTCTTAAGTGTTCTCACCACATACACACAAATGGTAACTATGTAAGGTGACAGATGGGTTAATTATCTTGGTTGTGGTAATAATTTCACAATGTGCTATGTATATTAAATCAATCATGTTGTATACCTTGAATATATGTAATTTTTATTTGTCAATTACTCCTTCAATAAAGCTTGAAAAAAAGAAGAAAATAGCATAGTTACTGGCTTTTATTAGGAGCTCAATAAATGGTGGTCGAAGATAATGAGGAGGAGGAGGAGAACGAAGGGGAAGAGGAGGAGGAAGAGGAGGAGGATGAAAGTGATGTAACTATGATGCAAAGAGTTTATATTCATAAGATTCACAAATGATACAAGCAACATAACAGACTAGACACTTTGGAACCAGTCTGAGTATGTGCTTGGTATCATGAGCAAGTCACATCTACATTAGCTTTTGGCAAAGCTATCCAAAAGGATGAAAAGATGCTCTGCAGGGAGGGAGCCATGAAGCTCATCTGGCAGCCCTGCCAGGGCCACATCATCATCACTGAGCCTTCTAGATTTCCAGAGTGTCTAGAGAAACAGTTTTTACAACATTGCTTCCCTTTACTGATTTAAAATCTTTATTTTATTTTATTTTATTTTGCTTCCTTTTATTTTACTGTATTTACTTTTGCCGTTGGGAAGAAATGAATTTATAAAAAATAAAACATGGATTGATTCACAAAATCATTGCTCTGCACACAATGTTGTATTCTTTTTCTGTGTGTGGAATTGGAAAACATTGATTAGATTTTACAATTTCATTAAAAATATGCCATCAGATTTTACAAAAAAAATATAAATCTTTAAAAGAGATGATTGCTTAATTAATCATAGGATAAAGAAAAATTGATGCTAAAAGCTGTTTTACAGATTAAGAAAAGTAGATCAGGGACTCACTGACTCTGAGGTCTAGAGTTATCTACTTTCAATTGATGCTTTTACCCACATAAACTAATTCTCCCTTTCAGTGATATTCCATTGCATCTGGGTGAAGAGGGTTCAATTTACCATGACTATTTAGTAAGGTAAGTTACTACTATGTAAAGCCCTACACTTCTTTGTTGTTAACTCTCCTCTTGGATGAAATTATACTTTCAATTTGCCTAGTGTCCAAGGGATTTAGTTATCCTATCCTCTGTGTACTAAACTGGCATCAGGAGCTTTCTTTTTTTTGTAGATGATGAAAATTGAGGCACAGACAAACAGGGTATTTGCTTTAACAAAAATCATGCATTTGTTTAGGGCAGTAAGGGAAAAATATATTCTAGTTCACAAGCTCTGTGGTCCTTAACCTGGGATCTATGGAGTCCTGGAAATCTATGGATGGTATTTTGGTAACTAGAGCCTCTGAATTATAGAAATATTAAGTGGCTGTGTGTATGGACATTTGGGGAGGAGAAGGGTCACAGTTCTCATCAAATTTTCCAGCAATCTGTGACATCCAAAAGGTTAAGAATCAGAAGTAAACTACTCAAGGGCTGGCCTATCGGAGTAGGTTATCTATCTTCTCTTAAGAAGATGTGTAGTTTATACGGTCACAAATCAGAAATACTTTCAGGAGATCTGACGCCAATATGACAGAAGAGATGGATTTAACACTGGTTCCTCAAATTTAGCTTTGTGGTTTATTTTTAATTTTATATATTTTTTTATTTCAGCATATTATGGGGGTACAAATGTTTGAGTTGTATATGTTGCCTTTGCCTCATCCGAGTCAGAGCTTCAAGTGTGTCCATCCTCCATATGGTGCGCACCGCACTCATTAGGTGTGAATATACTTATTCCCTCCTCACCCCTCCCATCTGCCCAACACACGATGAATGTTACTACTATATGTGCACTTAATTGTTGGTCAGTTAAGTCAATTAATACCACTTTGATGGTGAATACATATGGTGTTTGTTTTTCCATTCTTGTGATACTTCACTTAGTAGAATGGGCTCCAGCTCTATCCAGGATAATATAAGAGGTGATAGATCATCATTGTTTTTTGTGGCTGCATAGAACTCTGTGATATAAATATACCACATTTTATTAATCCACTCATGTATTGATGAGTACTTGGGTTGTTTCCACATCTTTGCAATTATGAATTGTGCTGCTATAAACATTCTAGTACAGATGTCTTTTTTATAGAATGTCTTTTGTTCCTTTGAGTAGAGGCCCAGCAATGGATTGCTGGATTAAATGGTAGTTCTACTTGTAGCCCTTTGAGGTATCTCCATATTACTTTCCACAGAGGTTTTACTAGTTTGCAGTCCCACGAGCAGTGTATGAGTGTTCCTATCTCTCCACATTCATGCCAACATTTATTGTTTTGGAACTTTTTGATAATGGTCATTCTTACTGAAGATAAGTGATATCTCATTGTTTTGATTTGCATTTCCCTGATGATTAGAGATGTTGTGCATTTTTTCATATGTTCGTTGGTCATTAGTCTATCTTCTTTTTAAAAGTTTCTCTTCATGTCCTTTGTCCACTTTTTGATAGGGTTGTTTGATTTTTTTCTTGTTGATTTTCCTGAGTTCTATATAGAGTCTAGTTATAAGCCCTTTATTGGATGTGTAGCATGTGAATATTTTCTCTTATTCTGTAGTTTGTCTGTTTGTTCTCATGATAGTTTCCCTGGTTATTTAGAAGCTTTTTAATTTGATTAAGTCCCATTTATTTATTTTTGTTGTTGCTATGATTGCCTTTAGGTTCTTCTTCATAAATTATTTGCCTAGGCCAATGTCTATAAGAGTTTTTCCAACATTTTCTTCTAGAATTTTTATAGTTTCATGCCTTAGATTTAAGTCTATTATCCACCATGAGTTGATTTTTGTGAGAGGTGATAAACCAGCCCCAAATCCAGCAGAATAAAATAAATAACAAAGATCAGAGCAGAACTAAATGAAATCAATAATAAAAAAACTATAGGGAAGATTAACAAAACAAAATGTTAGTTCTTTTAAAAAATTAACAAAATTGACTCTCCTCTTGACAGATTAATGAGAAACAGAATAGAAAGGACTCTAATAAGCTCCATCAGGAATGAAAAAGGAGAAATTACAATTGATACCGTGGAAATACAAAATATCATCTATGACTACTATAAAAACCTATATGTACATAAACTTGAAAATGTGGTGGAAATGGACAAATTCTTAGAAACACATAGCCTCCCTAGGCTCAATCAGGAAGAAATAGAATTCCTGAACATACCAATATCAAGTATTGAAGTTGAAGTAGCAATAAAAAACCTTCCTAAAAAGAAAAGTCCTGGATCAGATGGTGGACTTACCTGCAAATGATACAAGCCATGTATGGCAAACCCACAGCCAACATCATATTGAACAGGGTAAAATTGAAAGCATTCTCTCTTAGAAGTGGAACCAGGCAAGGTTGCCCTCTATCACCGCTTTTATTCAACATAGTACTGGAAGTCCTAGCAGAACAATCAGACAAGAGAAGGAAAGCAAGGGCATCCAAATGGGGGCAGATGAGGTCAAACTATCGCTCTTTGCTGACAATATGATCTTATATCTAGAAAACTCCAAAGATTCTGCCATGAGACTATTGGAATTGATAAACAAATTCAGCATAGTCTCAGGTTACAAAATCAATGTACAGAAATCAGTAGCATTCCTATATGCCAACAACAGTCAAACTGAGAATCAAATCAAAGACTCAATATCCTTCACAATAACAACAAAGAAAATAAATATACCTAGGAATATATTTAACTAAGGAGGTAAAAGACCTTTACAGGAAGAACCATGAAACACTGATGAAGGAAATAGCAGAGGACATAAACAGGTGGAAAACCATACCATGGTCATGGGTTGGCAGAAGCAACATTGTTAAAATGTCTATAATACCCAAAGTGTTCTACAGATTCAATGAAATCCCTATTAAAATACCAACATCACTCTTCACAGATCTAGAAAAAATAATTCTACACTTTGTATGAAACCAGTGAAGTCCCTATATAGCCAAATAAACCTGAAGCAAAAATAACAAATTGGGAGGCATCAATTTACCAATTTATCAATTTCAAGCTATACTACAAGGCTATAATAACTAAAACAGCATGGTACTGGCACAAGAACAAAGACATAGATCAATGGAACAGAATGAGAACCCAGATATAAAGCCATCCTCATATAGCTATCTAATCTTTGACAAAGCAGACAAAAACATACACCAGGAAAAAGAATCCTTATTCCATAAATGGTGTGGTTTCTTTTAATAATATGTACATCAAGCTTTTTTTTTTTGTTATTAATGAACAAGGTCTAGGACTACTAGACCGTCAAAATTAGTGCTTCTGCCAGAAAATACATACTTTTAGAATCCTACAGCTTAGCACCACCTCTCTTGTAATGTTAATTAAAGCAATAATGTCAACAAACATTTCTGTATTTTATACTATGGAACAAGCTGTAAGGGATAAAAAGAAATGTAAATTACATTCCTCTACTCCTCATGTTGTACAGTTCAGCTACAGAGAAGTACATTGAAGGTTAAATAACAATATCTATCCTGCATAGTGTACAACAAAAATATTACAAAATTAATTGATAACTGAGTGGAGTCTGAAAAATTTAGAAGACAGAAAGAAGCAGAGGATTCTAATTAATGCAGATACCAAAATATGTAAACTTTTCAGTGGAAATTAGGAAAATGAACATGCCATGGAAGAAGAAAAGCCACTGAAAATAGCCATGGCTTTTACAGCGTGAAATGGGAAATCATTCGAGGATTCTGAACAGAAAAGTGAAATGATCTGACATACATTTTACTAGGATCATGATGAATGTTTTGATTAAGAATAGACTAAAAAAGAACAAGACGCAGGAAGACCAATTAGGGGGCACAGCAAACCAGCAAACGATGATGCTCACTCGAACCACGTTTGTTAGATTGTAGATACATTTCGAAGAGAGAGTTGGTAGGATTTACTTATTAACTTTGATATAGGGTATGAGAGAAAGAGTGGCATCAAGAATGACTCTAAAGTTTTGCCTTGAACAACAAGACATAGGGACATGGGGAAGACTGTGAGAGGGATAGGTTTTTTGGAGAAGATGAAGAGTTTGTTTTAGAACATGTTAAGTCTGAGATGTGTATTAGATATCTATCAGATGAATATATGAATCTAGAAGTTGGCGGCAAGGTCCAGACAAGAGATGTAATTTTGAGAATTATTAGTGTAGAAATAGCACTTAAAGGGATAAGGCTAGATAAAAATCACCTGGCGAGAAAAGAGAAAAGGAAAGAAGGGAAGGGGAGGGAATTAACTGTAAATATTGGAGCCTGAAATGTGTACACAGCACATGAGAAGGTGAAACTAGAGAGCTAGAGGCTTTCTAGTGGAGACTAGACCATAGAGGACTTCATATCCTGTAGGAACAATATGAGAATTTATCCTGTAAACAATGGGAAATCACTGCAGAATTCTAAAGGGGAAAGTAACATGATCAGGTATGAGTTTTAGAAACTGGCAACAAGGTAGAGACTGATTAGAAGAGGGTAGTTTTGAAAGAAAGGATCCCAGAGGAAAGCTGTGGCAATAGTCTACAAGAGAGAGCATGAGGATGGGAGTGTATCACTAGCAAGGGTGACAGATAGATGTGAGTGAAATTTACAAGGTGCATTGACAGAACTTAATAGCCATTTGAATAGGAAGAGTGAGGGAGAGAGAGGAAGTGAGATAATCAACACATTTCTTTCTTGGGTAACCAATTAGAGGACAGAATTATTAACCAGAATGAGACTAAGAGACAAGATGGGGGTCAGGGGCTATGCAGACAAGGAGGAGCCTCTTTGAACAAGTTGAGGGGAAATGCCTGTGAGGTAGCTCAGTGATGATGCCCAGTAGTCTGCTGACCATATGGGTCTGGAATTCGGAACAAAAGTCTCCACTAAAGATAAAGGTTGGTCATCAGAAAACAGGTAGGAATGAGAAAGGAAGAGAACCAAGTGAAAAACTGGGAAATACCAGCATTTGGAGCCACCTAAAGGAAGAGAAGTCAGCAAAGTGATACGAAGTGGGGTCAGATGGCTGTTGGCACAGTGCGATTTAGGGGAGCACAGAATTTCCAGAAAGAAGGGTAATCCACAGTGTCAAATTGCTTCACAAAGACTGGGAGGTGCTAACCCCAGTGAGATTGGCCTCTATCAAAAAATCACAAAACAACAAATGTTGGCGAGGATGTGGAGAGACTGGAACACTCTTACACTGCTGGCTGGACTGCAAATTAGTGCAACCTCTGTGGAAAAGAATTTGGAGATACTTCAAAGAGCTAAAAATAGAAATACCATTTGATCCAGCAATAGCACTATTAGGCATCTACCCAAAAGAGCAA
>CAUYSK010035272.1:0-59822 GCA_963575035.1 Avahi laniger | reverse complement strand
CAGAAAGCAATTATGGTATAACCAAAATGGCAGTGCAGCCTAAGGATTAATAGAATCACGAAAAGAGACAGCCAAGAAGAGCCTTCCTGGGTTCACAGTCAAACGTTGGGTTCCAAAAGACTGCACACAATGCACCAGGTTGCAGTGACTCCGAGCAATCAGAGCAGAACATGAGGCAGGTGGGCACACTTCAAAGCATTCTGCAAGCCACACACAAACTCATCAACACAGGGTAGAAATCTCACTGGCTTAAAAACAGCTTCTGACCAAACACTGAAAAATAAGCTATTCTGACCCCTAGAAAGTGAGGCTTAAAAATAAAATCGCATTCACCCCTTGCAGTCTTGAAAGTTACATGCATACCCAAGCCTGAAGCCTGTCAAGAGCAATCGGAGAGGGAACCTCCCAGTCCCTGGTCCTTGGCTGAATGTGGAAACAATATATAAACCCCTGAGCTGTGATTGCAGCCTTCAAGCCACACACAAATCCAATGGTAATGGGCAAGAATGTAACTGGCTAACAGAGCTTAAGCACATTCTCTAACCAATAAGTGTCTTATGCTGACCAGAGATGAATGCCAAGTAGGCAGACTAGAAGATAAATAAAATCAAAGAGGAAAATCTGAGCATGAAACCTAGAGGCCGAATACTGCAGGGGAAATAAACTTAGAAAGATTAGTTCAGGCAACTCACTAAGCAAATAAAACAGTAACCCAAAAGCTGGAGTATTCATACTCAAAGTTGCTACAATATATTATCTAAAATGTAGAATTTTTAACAAAATCATCCAAATAATATAAGATGTGCAAAGAAATAGGAAAGTGTGATCCATATATATGGAAAAAATAGAAACTGCCTTTGAAGGGGCCACAATGAGATACTACTTCACAGCCGCTGTATGGATATAATCAGCAAATGGAAACTAACAAATGCTGTTAAGGGTGTGGAGAAACTGGAACACTTGTCTGTTGATGGTGGGAATGTAAAATGGTGCCACTTCTATAAATCAAGAGTTTGATGGTTTCTCAACATGTTAAACAGAGAATTTGCACACAACTCAGCAATTCCACTTCTAGGGCTATATCCCGAAAAATGAAAACAGACATTTAAGCAGATATTTGTACATGAGTATCCATAACAGCGCTATTCACAATAGCCAAAAGTGGAAACAACCCAAATGTCTATCAATAGATAAACGGATAAATAAAATGTGGTATATCCATACAATGAAATATTATTTGGTCACAAAACCAAAATGAAGTATTCGTACATGCAACAATGTGAATGAACCTTGAAAGCATTATGCTAAGTAAAAGAAGCCAGATAAAAAGGTCACATATTTATGACTCCATTTACATAAAATATCTTAGATACAGAAAGCAGATTAGCAATTGCCAGGGGCAGGCGGGCAGAGAGTGGGATGGGAACTGACTGTTTAATGGGTACAGGAACCTCTTTGGGGTTGTTGAAAATGTTTTAGAACTAAATAGAGGTGGTGGTCTTACAACAGTGTAAATACATTAAATGCCACTGAATTTTACACTTTAAAATGGTTAATTTTATATTATATAAATTTCACCTCAATAAAAATGGAATTAAGTACTGATACATGCCACAATATGAATAAACCTTGAAAACATTATGCTAAGGGAAAGGATTATGTCACAAAAAATACATATTGTATGATTCCATTAATATAGACTGTCCAGAATACGCAAATCTCTAGAACTAAAAAGAAGATCAGTAGTTGCCTAGTATCCTAGGCAGGAAAGGGGTATGTTGGTGGAAATTAGGAGTGATTGCTAATACACACAGGGTTTTTATTGAGTGGACCACAGTATTCTAAAATAGGATTGTGGTGACAGTTTGACAAGGCTGGGAATATACCAAAACCTCTGAATTATACACTTTAAATGAGTGAGTTGTGTGGTATGTAAATTATAGCTCAATAAAGCTGCTTAAAAAAAAAAGACTCAATGGTATATTTGGACTGTACTTGTCAAAAACCAAGAATTTAACATAATTGAGAGGCAATGTATGGAGCTGAATGGAAAAGGGAGATGGGAAATATGTGAAATAGAGCTTTTCTTTCTTAGCATTTGCACTGAATATTTTTGTTGTAGCGCTTATCATCCCCTGATGATTTGTATATTCATTGTATATTTTCAATTTCTCCCAACTAGAATATGAGTCCCATGTGCTGCTGCATCTTCTACACTTAGAACTTTGCCTGTTTCTTAAGTTAAGTGTGTTAGTCTGCCACGGCTGCCATGACAAAATGCCCACAGACTGAGTGGCTTCGACAACGGAAATTTATTTTCTCTGTTCTGGAGTTCTAGAGGCTGGGAAGTCTACAACCAAGGCATGGGCAAGGTCAGGTTCCTCTGAAGCCTCTTTTCTTGGCTCACAGATGTCTGTCTTCTCCCTGCACCTTCACGAGGTCTTCCTTTTATGCATACCTGTGTCCAAATTTCCTCTTCTCATAAGGACATCTGTCATATTGGATTAGGGCCCACCCAATGGCCTAATTTTATCTTAATCACTTCTTTAAAAGCCTTATTTCCAAATACAGTCTCATTTTGAGATACCGATGTTAGGATTTTCACATGAATTTGGAGGGGAAAGAAACTTGGCTCGTACCAGTAAGCATGTGAGTGTTTGCTGGATGAGTGAATACATATCATGCAAAAATGAAGACTAGATTATATATATGGTGTAAAAAAAACTCTACAAATAAGAACAGTCACAGATATTTGTAAATGCAATAGAGTGTAAGTAAAACACCTCAGAAAGCTAGTAATAGTATTGAGATTGTGGATAATTATGATTTTTCTTTTACTTTTTTCTATTTTCCAAAATTTATACAATGAACTAAGGTTTACTTTTTTTTCCCAAAAAATAATACGTGCTCATTGAAGAAAATTAGGGAAACAGGAAAGAATTTAAAAGATTATTTAAATCAATAATTCTACTTCCCTCATTCACCTTACACACTTTAAAAATGTAACCACTATTAAAACTTCGATTCATATTGTTCCACCTTTTAATACACCTATGTTTGTCTATGTTCTGTCTAGTCTTATACAGTTGAGGGTATATATTATTTACTGTTTTATAACATGTTATATTGTTAACAGTATACTTCTTTCTTCATTATTTTTCTAAGCATGACTATTTTATCAATGAATAATGTGAATATACACCACCATATTTATGCAACCCCTTACTGAATTATTATTTTTTCAGTCCAAGTCTATTTTAATATTTCAGCATATATGCTTATAAATAATATTTATACTAATCTCTGATTAGTCCTTAAGCTATATTTGTAAAGATGACATTTCTAGTACAAAATGTATGTTGATTTTTATGGCTTCCATTACAACTTGTCCAACAATAAAAATATATTTAAGTTTATATTTCCTTTTGTTAATTTTATAAAGAGGAAGCAATAAACCCCATTACTGAAAACAAACCAATCAAAAAACAAAACAAAACAAAAAGATTAGTGCTTTAGAGTATCCATCAACCTCATATTATTAAGAGCTAATACCCTGAAACAGAAAATAGCAAAACATATACATGAGTTCCAGGGCTAAGTTTATGACAGGAAACATGTTGTGTTCCTCATGCACCATAAAAGATGAGTCCAAGAGCTAATAGATATGAACACAAAATTAGACTGTAAAAGCCAATCCACAGACCACCTCCACTTCTTGTTTGTGATTTTCATCTCTGAAGCTCTATGAAAGTGCTTGACAACTAGCTCCAATTACATATTTCAAAATGATGGGGTAGATGTTTCTCTCCATCTAAAAGTTACACCCTCTCCTTTTAAAGACCACTGTAATGGAATAGAGACTATTTGATTCTAATTAGGATGCTAAGAAGTGAATTAATAAATCCATTTCACTTAAAAGATGAGCAAAGTGAGACCCAGAGAAAGAAAGGGACTTGTCCAAAGGTACTTTAGCCAGTCAGAAACCTCAAAGCTTCTAATATCTTGTTCAGTGGTCCTGGACCATATTCACCTCATATAGTTGTTATGAAGTTTAAATGGTATAATATTTATAAACTTATAGAGCAACATTGACGTAAAGGGTCAATCATCATTGTTCCTCTTTGGGGGCAAAGGCTGTACAGTAAAGTGAATATTAATCCTGGAGTCAGACACCTGGAATTTGAATCCTACCTCCATCACTAGCAATGTTATATTGAGTAAATTACTTTCCTTCTCTAGCCCTGGCTTTGCCATAGAGCACAGAACGATATCATACATGTCAAACAATTTATTAAGTAGCTCTTATGTTATCTCCTTATAGAACCAGTTCATAGCAATCCTGTAAAGCATGTTAGGATAAATGCTATTCTACTCGTGTTGTGATGAGGATTGACAGAGGTTTCATTATGTGCTCAAGACCCCTCAGAAAATTTGTGATGGGCCCCAGACTGTGATTTGGGTTTACCATGACTCTCTCCATCAAAAACTAACAGAAAGCTTCAGATGTTTATCTAATGAAAAAATAGATAAAACAGACTGTTTTCATATTAATCAGACACCACATACCTTCAGTACCATGTGAAAGCGATGACTTAGCACAGAGTTGGTGGTCTGAATATCAGCGGAGATGATTTAGGAAAAATGCAATCCGTCCAGGGCTCAGGACTCCAGCAGGTGTTACCTGCAAGAACTAATCAGTTTAAATATCACCTGTAACATTTTTCACTCTAATTTATAAGAACTCTGTAAGTGAGCAGTTATAGTAATAGTGTTGGTTTTGGCACAAAGTACAGCATTGAGGGGGACAAATATCACTAATCTCTCATCGGATGTCTTTTATTACTTTTTTCGGAGAACAAACAGAGTTCAGCTTAATAAATTGAAAGATGTTTCTATCCCTGGACTTCTCCAGAATCATAAGTACTCCAGAGTGTTCTCTGATTACCTATGGCTAATACCAGAGAGATGAGGACTTTTGCTGAGTATGTGGGATGAGGGTAGAAGGGGCAGGTGACTGATGTGAAACGTCAGCAATAGCCTGGCATTTATTATCTTAAATTGCACCTTGAAACATTAGAATTACAAGGGGAATGAAAACCCGATAAGGCTTCATGACAGATAGCATTGCATTGTGGTTAAGAGTACTATACCAGCCAGGTACAAATCCTAGCTCTGTCTTTAAGGGTTCACACAATCTTTCAGATTTTTTTAATCTCTCTATACCTTAAGTTGCTACTTTATAAAATTGTTAATAATAAGAGATAACAATAGCACTTACTTTGCTTAGTTGTTATAAATAATCAAATAAGTGTACACACACCTCCATATAACCTTCCCAACCCACCCCCTCACACACACACATACTTAGCGAAGTGTCTGGTAACTATATAAGTATTTCATGTTATGATTTTCCTGGAAAATAGAATGTCTAATGAACATTGTTGCTTGATTAATTTGTTATTTAACAGAATATCAGACATCTCTTTTATGTGATTATTTTAGGTTTCTGTAAGACAGCCCAATATCCGATAGATTTATTGCATTTATTGTAAAAAACAATATTAAAAAATGATAACAATACTATTAGACATCCTAGGATATTAGCTGAGGAACTGAACATCAATGTTATTCAGTTTAATCTTCCAGTTTTTCAAAGGAGCAAATAATCACAGAAAGAAACAATTTTCCCAAAGTGACAGGACACTTACTGAAGAAACACCAGTAAACCTCAGAGCCATTTAATCTCCATTCAAGGGTTTTTTCTCTTGCACCAAGTAATTCACTTTAATAATTTTCTACCTCAGGATTTTTCATAATTTTAGATTTCATAAACTAAAAAATGTTTATAAGTGTTTTGGTACAAAATCATGGTAACCAACTATCTTTTATTTGGCCATCTAAGAATAAATACAAAATGAAACAAAAATTTAGAACACCATTTAAGAAATTATTAGAAAAGTAAGAAGGATATACAGTCAGAAATAAACAGTGGTCTGTTTATATTGGGTGTTTTCTTGAATAGAACAAAAAGGTTCAAAATATAAGAACGAAAAAAAAATTGGTAAATTTATCACCAAAGTAAGAACCTTTGCTTTAGAAAACACTATTTAGAAAATAAAGAGCAGGTGAAATAGGACAGACACAGAAAGCAAGCAAGTAACAGACTGAGAGAAAATATATCTCATAAAGAATATGCATCCAGAATATTTAAAGAACACTTACAACTTAATAGTAAAATGATAAATAACTTAATAGAAAAATGGGGAAAATTTTTGAACACATACCTCATGAAAGAAGATAACAGAAGGCAAAGAAGCACATGAAAGGATTTTCAACAACTTTAGTCATTAGAAAAAACGTACATTAAACCACAGTGTGCACTACTGGGATGGCAAGAAAGGAAGGAAGGAAGGAAGGAAGGAAGGAAGGAAGGAAGGAAGGAAGGAAGGAAGGAAGGAAGGAAGAGAAAGAAAGAAGAGAAAGAAGGAAGAGAGAGAGAGAGAAAGAAAGAAAGAAAGAAAGAAAGAAAGAAAGAAAGAAAGAAAGAAAGAAAGAAAGAAAGAAAGAAAGAAAGAAAAGAAATAGAGTGAGCACTACCTAGTGTTGAAAACTTTCTCTTATACATTGCTAAGGGGAATATAAAATGATACAGCCATTTTAGAAGAATGTTTGGCACTTTCTTACATACTTACTATATGAAAAAGAAGTTCCAGTCTTGATATTTGTCTAAGAGAAATGAAAATATAAATCCACACATAGACTTGTATTTAATGTTCATAGTAACTTCATTTGTAATAGCTCAAAACTATGAATGGTCCACATGTCCATCAACTGTTGAGTAGGTAAAAAATAAAAATGAAATATATCCATATGGTAGAGAACTACTCAACAACAAAAAGCCATGAACTACTCATTCACCCAACAAAAAGTGTTACTGTAAATGAAAAACAGCCAGATATAAATGACTACATACTATATAACTGTGGAAGCAAGGCAGTTTTGATGGGCTTAATGTGGTTTTCTATATGTTTCTTGTTCTTTGGATTCTTTGAGCATCTTGGATCTGTGAGTTTATGGTTTTGATTACATTTAGATTTTTTTAACTTTTTCCTTAACAGCCTTTATTTCTTGAGCAGTTTTAGCTTTATAGAAAAAATAAGCATAAAGTGTACAATTCCTATATACTCCCTCAACCACTCCCCAGTTTCCCCTATTATTAACATCTTGCATTATTGTGGTGCATTTATTACTATTGATGAGCCAATATTGATTTGTTATTATTAACTGAAGTCCAACGGTTAGACTTTATTCTTTGTGTTGTACATTCTATGGGTTTTGACAAACATGGAATGACATGTATCCACCATTATAGTATCATACAGAAGAGTTTCTCAGCTGTAAAAATCCCTATTCATCACTCCCTCACTCTATTCACCCCCCATCCCATGGCAACAACTGATTATGTTAATGTCTCCATAGTTTTGCAAAATAACTAGTTGTTTTCTTATTGTTGTTGTTGTTTTATCTTATTGTTTAGTTTTAAAATTGAAAAAGTTTCAGCTATTATTGCTTGAAATTTTTTTTTGTGCTCCAAGCCCTCTACTTTAGGGATTAAATTTACACATATATTAGGCTACTTAAAGTTGTCCCACAGCTCATTGATGTTTTGTTAATTACTTTCAGTCTTTTCTCTCTGGATTTCATTTTGAATTAAGACATGTATTTATGTCTTCAAATTCACTAACCTTTTCTTCTGCTGTGTCTAATATTTCATTACTACTCCCATTCAGTGCATTGTTACATCACAGACATTGTATTTTTCACCACTAGATTTTTAATTTAGTTTTTGATTACATCTTCCATTTCTCTATTTAACATGCTCAATTTTCCTCTAGCTTCTTTCACATATGTTTCTTGTCTATTAACTCTATCAATTGTGCCATTTCTGGGTTGGTTTCTAACAGCTTATTTTTCTTCTCAAAAGTCATATTTTCCTGCTTATTTGCCTACCCAGTAATTTTTCATTAGATGTCAAAAGTAGTGCATTTAATCCTGTCAGGGACTGGATAATTTCAAATTCCATAAGTATTCCTGAATTGTTTTGAAAAATTTAGGGTATTTTTTCTTGGAATTGTGCTAAACAGATTTCAAAGCTGGTTTCAGATTGTGTTAACATTTTTAATGGTCTATGGGGAAATAATGAAAATAAGAATAATGTAATGTATTTGGACTTAACTATACATATAAAAATATTGGCGTATGTGTATGTGTACCACATACATACATATAAAGCTGGATCACACTGTATTGTTTTATATTCTGGCTTTCATCTTTACTATCTTATTTACAAATTCTTATCATTTTCTAAAATAATATTTATAAGTTTTCAAAATATATTGAAATACAAACCACTGTTAACTAACCAATCTGATACTGAAGGGTATTTAGATTCTAAGTGTCTCAAGGGAAGCCTCTGTCCTTGTCATTGATGTTTATGTAATACAGTTAGCCTCTTTTTCCTGAATTTCTCTGAATTGGTTTTGTCTCTCTGAAAACCAAGAAAATCCTAGTTAATTTTCCATAAATTTTATATTGAGAATTAAAGTGGATATAATATATAAAAGACCATGTACAGTGCCTGATATGTCGGTGTTGCTCACTAAATAATACCTATGTTTAAAGATGGCAAGATCATTACAAAAACATCCTGAAATAAAGATACAAATTTTTAACAAAATTGAGAATCGATAATTGAGACCTTATTTAGAAAATTACATCAGATGGAGAAGCAAGTGTTGGATGATGAGAGAAGAAGGTTTAAAATTCCCTATTGTCTTAAAGGATCATACTGAAGTGTTTTATGCTCACTATGAATCATTCAACTTTGCACACTGTCAATTTGCAAAGAGTTAAGTGATTGGGAAGGGGTAATAGAGTTGTGTCTAGGCTCTGATGATTTATGGTGTGTCTTTGATGACAGCAGTTAGACTGCTAAGCCCTCAGTGGTTTGTCAAGGGGAATATACTTTGCCTCATCATCAATGATGAACATGTGACTCAAGGTGGCAATGCTGCCATGGATCCCTGGTAATTTATTTAAATATGAGTACATGACCCATTCGGAGGAAATCAGTTCAAATAAAGCCTTTATTGAAACTTTTGAAAGAGAAGGAGAGTGAAAGATATACAAGTGTTTTCCCTATGGATCTGAATCTTGGAGAGTGTATGCCTGGTGTTTATTACAACTCTCTTGTTTCTATATAGAGGCTAAGAATGAATTTATATCCTTCAAGCATCAGTTGCAGACAACAGAAACCACTACAACTAGTTTAAACAAAAGGGATTTCCATCACAGCCTACCAAATGTGAGGTGGTTTAGAAAATCATTGGAAATCTAGAGGAGTTGGCTCTAGGCTGGACTTCCAAGAAAAATTTCAAGTCTTCAGAATCACAGTGCCTCTGCTATAGTTGGGAGAACTTCCATTACCAATGTGGGAAAGTGCTAAGTTGAGAAGCTGCTGACTGCAGAACTAGACTGCTTCTGCCATGGAATACTACTCAATTATAAGAAACGTTGGTGATCTAGCATCTTGTATATTATTCTGGATCAAGCTTGAGCCCATTCTCTGAAGTGAGGTATCACAAGAATGGAAGAATAGGCATCACTTGTACTCGCCATCAAACACTAAGGTGCTCACACAGTAGTAATATTCTTTGGGGGTAGGGGGGTTCGGGGTGGTAAACTCACAACTAATGGATGCGGTGAGTACTGTAGTGGGGGAAAGGGCACATCTCAAAACATGGTTGGGATGTGGCAAAGTCATAACATGTAACCAAAATGTTTGTACCCCCATAATTTCCTGAAATAAAAACAATAAAGAAAAGCTGCCACCTCCACTACAGAAAATCTCTGACTCAGGGAGTGACGACTGATGGTCCACCTTGCCTCAGCCATGATCCAAGCCAGAAAAATGAATGCCTAACATATTAACCCTCTCCACTCCTCATTTAGTTCCAAATCCAGGTCTCATGAAAAGGCCATGGATTGGCACAATTTAAATCATATCCACCCACTGCCACAAGGAAGGCTGGAAATGCAGCTTGGGGTTTTATATGGTCTGAAATATGGAAGACAGTCTTGAAGAAAACATAAATGAATTTTGAGCACATCAGTCTATAGTATCTTCCACAGTTTCAGGTGTGAATAAGAGTGGAGAACGGAGAAAAACAAGATTCTGAACATGTGATCAGGTGATTTATTACTAGACAGGACCTCCAGACTTTTTCTTTTCTTAACATTCAAGTTAGGCAATATATTACCTTATTGGGCTTATGCCAATTTGAATTATGTTGTCTCTCGCTTGCCAGAGCCCTAACTGACACAAACTTTAAGGTTCCATCTAACTCTAACGTTCTATGATTTATTTTACTTTGCTCAAGAAATTTACCAGCAATGATTTTGGTGGGAAGGAATTGCAAAATTAAACATAAAGTATCAAGATTAAAATTATGTGTATCATAGACTTTATTTCTCGTCTTCTTTTTTATCCTGCCATTATCCTCCATTCTCGTCTTGGTTTACCATCCCTAGTGAAAGCAGAATGTCCTAAATCAGTTATAGGATATTTGGTTTGGCAAATTTAAAAAAGGTTTAAGCATGTTTTGTGTCCTGATAAGAGAACTCTAGACCTATCCAACAAGTGTAAACACAATGGAATGGGTCACATGGTGCTGACAAAGGGATAATTGAGGTACTGAACCTTGAGGGAGGGAATGGAGATAAGAATTTGGGTAGATGTCAGTAACTAGTGGCAGGGTTGTCTTAGATAAAAATGAAACACGTCCCTTCTTTCTCTGCAGTATAAATAAGGAAAGTGAACAATCATTAGTCACTTTCTTATCCCCTACTCTTTGAACATACCCAAATACTATATAGCCTGCACTTTTCTTAAGTTGTGAGAATACAAAGACAAGTAATACAGAGTCATTGTCAAAGGACTACAAGGAAATAGCTCCTTTACCTAGGGAGAGAATTGCATGGTTTTGGAAAGCATATTGAGGACAAACTCTTCAAACTTCACATTTCATTTGAGGATGAATCTTTCTTCAGGGAGTAGAAACCTATGCTTTTGGTTATATTTCCTCTATGAAATACTCGCCAAGCATACTGCATTTTTTCTTGATAGCATTTACAGTTGTGAATAATTATTTGTATAATTACTTGGTTAATGTCCATTCCCCATGATAAACAGCAAGTTGTACAGGGCCAAAGATTATAGCTAGCTGGTTAATTTTTACATTCACGGAACTAGCACAGAGGCTGGCAAATAGAAATCACATCATAAATATTTTTTAATACGGTTGAATGAAACTATTACCCTAATTTCAACATTAGAGCAAAAGTTAGAAGCAATTAACTTTCCAAACTTATTCTGTCTTTCCCATCTGTACAGTCTAAGCAAAGTCTTCCTCAAACCCCACACTCAAAATTAAACAAAATAGCATCATTTCCTCCTAAATAACTAGAGGCTAAAAGTATCTGCAAAGTACTATGCTTGTTGTCATGCCCGCATTTCATCATTACCATTTTTATGTATTTGCTACGTATCTGTTAGCAGGATATTGGCTTTAAATATATGATTTAATTTAATCATTGCTACTGTATTCTTAGATAGGTATCACTATTTTACCTCTGAGAAAACTGAGGTCCAGAAAGTTTACATAACTTGATGGAAATTGGCAGAGCTAAGATATGAGCCCAAGTTCTTTTAATTCCAAAGCTGGAGTCAGTCCCAGGTTGGCTGGGCATGTTATTTCCCAAAATGAATTAGGCTCAGGATTCTTCTCCCACCAATTTAACTACAGAGAGGCTGAATAAGTTATATTTCATCTCTGGCCCTAACAGTTTTTCAAATGTGATTTCTAGCAGTGCAATAATTGTCCCCAAATCCTATTACAACCAAATGGTTTAGACAAACCAAAAAGTTTATTCCAGTGGGATTTTATGTGACCTTGCCTGCTGAACAACTCTCCCCAGAAGACAAGATAGATGGTGCACACACTAGTTATGGGTCCCGCACTTCCATTTCTGAAAGAGATGTTTTATTTTAGCTCTAAATCTTTAAAAGCTCCTTTGTACAGTCCTAGCAAACACTCTTGGGCTTGTTTTGTTTTCAGAGTGGAATGGTGGCCTGCACTTTTAAAGTTATGATCTCTCCGAGGATCCCCATCCTTTTGTTACATGACAGAGAAAGAACTGAACATTTTTATTTTTTTAATTTTCCAATGGCAATGACAGTCTAGACAACTCAGATGAAATATGCCTTTGAATTACTAGGTAGTTCCACAGGAGGTAGAGACATATTATGTTTTGATGCAGACATGCTCTTTAAAAGCAAGATGCAGCAATCTCATTTTTTTAAATGCCTGGCGAGAAGGCAGAATGGAATTGTAACTTTTGGGACGTTATAATTAAAAGTGAAGGCCCTAGTCAAAGAACTTTATTTTCCTAGCATAAGCTTTTCTCTGCTTTCTAACTTCTGAGGCTCATGGGGTTGAATTCCCAGAGCTCTGTCAATAACGTGGCTCACTAGCAAATCTGATATGTTTTCTCAGCTGTAACAGAGCACGTTAGCATAACATTTGTACACAGCTCCCAAGGGATCAGAAGGCTAGAGGTTTATATTAGTGTTTTGAAGATTGTGATTATTTAAAGTTTTGTAAGAAGGTGGAGAACATTTGAAGCCTGAATAATGTTTCACATAATTATTTCACCCAGTGCACAGCTGCCATAGGTATCTCTCTACAGAGGAGCCACAGAGATTTGGATGGAAAAACAGTCACAATTTCATCTAATTTGATCTCAGGTGCATAGTCTTTTGTGGACCAATCTATATATAGAGAAAAACACCCATTAACAAGGGTTTTATCTAAAGATTTACTGTTGTGGTTGAGATATCTTGACTTACAAAAGCTGTTTGTCCTGTATTAAAGCCAGTGGTACATATTAGTAAATGATATATGGGACGCCTGCAAGTGCAGCTCACTTTTGCCGTTTTACAACAGGTATCCAGTTTCCTAGTCCAAGAATAAGTATGTTACCACCCTCAGAGACATCAAAGTCTATGTGAAAATCCCATCAACATCATTTAGAGCTCTTTCGGATTCAAATGAACCAAAACCCAACACAAACTAATATAAAAAACAAAAGTATTTATTGGTTTACGTAAATGAAAAGTGCAGAGATAAACAGTATATCTGGAAAGCCAATATCGTTTTGTTTGGGACACATTTAGATTTCCTGTAGCATTTGAATTTTGATGTTTACTTCTCTTGAGAAATCTCTCTTCACTTGGATTCTATGAGCTCCTTGTTCCTGTTTGTCATCACACCTCAGCTTCCCTGCCATGGACCCCTCCTTCTCTCATAGCCACTCAAAGAAGAGTGGTCCCCAGGCCTTGGGGCCATGTTCATCTCACAACATGTTTTCCCTTAGTGACCTCATCCAAAGACATATACCTAATTACCATTTTTATATGGATGACTCCTAAATTTATATTTTCAACCCTAATCTCTCTTTAGACCTTCTCATTCATGTAATTTCCTCCTCCATATCTTTATATAATGCTTTGCAGATACTACAAACTCAAAGTAACCTCTGTAACCCACTCTACCAACTTAAGACACAGATGAAACCACATTTCTTTAATGTTTTGAACTAATTAAACTCTCACATGCCTCTGTTTACAGACACACATTGCCCAAAAAGCTCAAGAATTCATTCAGCTCAAATAATTCTAGTCCTTCTTCTCAAACTCCAAATGGAAAGGAAAACATAATAAAGCTCTCTTATCCCATTAGCACAGGGATAATGTGCTAATGTGCTGTGTTTCATTGTGACCACATGGATCACTTTTGAACACTGGTCTTACCCTTTCTTTTTGACACTTGTTCACCACTGCTGTATGCCTTCACTGGTTTAAATATCTGCGAATTCTCATACTTCTACTTTTCAGCTTTCTATTCACAATCATATGCTTAGAAACCATTGTCTAGTTTGGCAGGGTATGCCAGAATCAGCTCTTCTCCATAAACTCAGGACATTTTGTGAATACTGGAAGGAGAATCTGTTACCAGCCCAATATGCCTCTCCTCCTACCTAGCAGCTCATCTAGGGTCCCTGGTATTTTCCTCCTAGTGTTTTTTTGGTCAGTGCCATAACAGTCCAGCCAATGGGTTTCCTGGAATCACAGAGAGCAGAGGTTGTGAGCTGTCTGGCTCTTTTCTTTTTGGTGTTCTGTTTAGAATCTCAAAGGGCACAGTTGTTCCCAATCCCCAAATTAATGGGTGACTACTCTCCTTACATATGTGTAACTAAGAAGGGACATTCCAATGACTCTTAGCAGGAACAAGAAGAAGAAAGATAATTTTATCTTTCTACCCATAGAAGAGCCTTTCTCAACAAACCAACCAAATCCATGCTCTAGTATAGTAGGTGCCCTGTGACATCAATATGTCCAGTTGAACCCATAGTCTTTTCCAATAAACCTGCTTCTTTTACTGTACTCCTCATCTTGGAGAGAATCTATATCTGCAACCCCATCCTCAACTATGGAGGACCTTCTCTTGCTTATTTACCATTCACATCCAATTCTACTTGATCATCTTGAATTAACTCTTTCCTTCTACTGCCAAGGAATTAGTCATTAAAGGAATTATGAAATAACTGGCCTTCCAGCCTTCCTTCTCCACCATCCACACTGCTTCTGAAGTGACTATTTGCAATACAAAAATGCTTATGATATTTCCGTGATTAGTAGCAATCCATAGCTCTCTATAACGCTTAAAATCAAGAATGCACTCCTGATTTCTAATGTTTCTGTGTTCCACGACCTGAGCCATGCCCATCTCTAAGGTCTTATCTCCAGCTACTTCCCTGTAGAACCTCTCAACCTTCTACACTACATGTGGATCACCAGTTGCATCACACTGTTCTGCACTCTTGTGTCTTTGAAAATACTAGTTTTTATACCAGCAATCTCTCATTTTCCCTTTTCAACTGAACTGACCTCTTTCTCTTTCTCCAAAACTCAGTTAAACTCCTTCAAAATTTTGAAACAATTCTTGACTCTTCTGTCTTAATTTCATGCCCTTCTCTTAGCTGCAGAACTATTTATTATATCATAATGTGAATGCTCACTTGTCATCTCCCCCTCTGGGCTGTAAACTCTGTATGGAAAATTTCATGTCTTATTTCTCTTCACAGCCACATCAGAAAGTGTACACTTTCTGTCGCCTAATAGGTATTTCATAATGTTAAATTGAAAGAACGAATAACACGAGTAAATTGCCTACTGCAGTGTCAAGTGCATTGTCAGTGCTCAACAACTCTTAGTTCAATGCTTCACCTCTCCTTTTTGTCTCCTAATTTCATTTTGCTTTATTAAGCTGTACATTTAATTCTTACCTACACCATAGCAGGCATTTGCCCAAAGAAAACAAAAGTGGAAATTTGGTAGTTAAACCCAGATTCATTGGTCTGAATTAGCTTGCCTAATTCTTTAATCACATTTACTCAAATATTTGCCAGATACTTCTTTTGCACTATTTAAGTACAGCTTCTTTCAATAACTTTCCCACCAAGAGAGAGAATACAAGCATGAAATGTGGCTCTGGACCTAATTCATGTCTCTCATAGACATCAATTCTACCATTTATGGCTGTTATTAGAAGCAAGATCAGACATGATTTAAGAAGTTATTCATTTAAAAAGTAGAAAGAGGAATTTGCAAAGCAGGACATCTTGGCACCATCCATTATAATAAATCAAGCCAGGCTTTTATTGAGTCATATTAATTTTCCACTTCTTTCCTTCCACTTCAAGTAATTCTGATGTCTGTTATACTGGAATCAGATAATATTTGGGAGTTATTTTGATGTCATTTAGCAAATTATCCTGACATTAAAATCAACACATAGATGAGGACAGTAGCATGATTAAGCCATGCTTTCCCTATCTCTGAATTTTTCAAGTTACTACTAAAAATTACTTATTATTTTTTATTTTTATATTATACAATATATTGTCACATTTATTATTATTATCATCATCATCATTATTGCCAACTTGAATCTAATTTATTTGGGTACAAAAAATGATTAAAATCATCTATAAAATTAACATACTGTACTGTTGATAGTAAGAGTTCATTTGAAAAATTTCTAGGGCTGAGCATAGAGATTTGGTGCACAGATGGGGTCGATGTTGCTTTATCTGCTGCTTCAGTCCCCTCTCTTCTTAGTGTGCTTCTAATAGAAGTTTTGGAAAAGCAGAAAATTCAATCCCTGACTTTAAAGACCATCTAGTTCTGGAAGTAAGATTTAGCATACGAAATACTAGAAAAGGAAGAGTTTTGGTGAGTTTTTGGTGGTATTAAAATGAAAGTATGGCCAGGTATCCAGAAATGCTGGGATGCTGCCCCATCAACCACTCCAACTTCCAGTCCCCAAGGTTATTTATGGGGTTCTACTTAAGAAGCACTAACAAATGAGAATCTATACTACTCCTTGTTAATGGCTGGGCCCATACCCCATGATCCAAAATCAGAGATCTGATAAAGATGCTTTAGAGCACGCAGTTTAAGCTCAAACCATAAATGGGACCTCTGATTACCCCACCCTCCAAGTCAAATCAGAATACTAGAGACTTACCACATTTTGGGGAGACACTTATTGCAGGGGCCTGTTCAACATATTCAGATGAGAGAAAGTGGAAGAGAGGACTAGGTAAGGATATGTGGCATCTTAACCCACAATGATCTTACTGTCTAACAGATGTGATCTGGTCAGTATCCTGCAAGTTGGCCTATTGCAATTTCCATTGAGAGAAGAGATGAAAGGAGTCAGGGGAGCAGCATAAAGCATAGAGTAAACATCCCTCTACCCCTATCAAAAAATAAAAGCAATAAAAAAATTAACATGAGGCACCAATCTCTAAATCTTTCCAAATCACATTCCAATGAGAAGATCAGAGAAATGAAAAAAGGATAAAGACACCCTGAGTGTGCTTCCAACCACACAGTATCGTTTAAATCTTCTCCTTCCCCCACTGAACCACATCCCATCTTGAATGTACAAAGACAATATGCTATGAAAACAAAGAATAGCAACTTGATTCTCCATTTCTGAGTTATTGACAACAAAAGAAGAAGAAACATGGAAAAGCACAAAAAGTATGGGTTTTAGGATTAGGCAGACCCAGGTTCAAATCTTATCATTCACTGGATCTGAGAACAAACCTTTGGCAAACTCTTAAATTCTGTCAGCTTCAGTTTCTTAATCTGTAAAACAGAGACGAGGAAGTTTCTATGTTGAAGGCTTTCTGAGAATTGAGTGGAATTATGCATGACACTTCATAGTCAAACTACAAATGTTAGTTCTCCTCCCCTTAATTTCTCCATTATTCCAGTTTCTTGTAATTCTATTATTCTACCAAAGCCACTGTTACTTAGCATCATTTCACCTTTGCAGAAGACCTTCTTTTTACAAAAGAAAACGTTGATCTTTGAGAGAGAATACTAGCAGAAGAATCATTTCACTCAAGTCCTAATTTCTATTTCATGGCATAACTAGCTAGGGTGTGTATGATAGACAACTCTTAGAGCATCAGATTTGTTCATTGTGTCTGCGTAAGTGCCCCCAAGGCAATTGGTAAAACTGTTTCTTTCCTCCTGAGCAGATATTGATGATGTTGCATCTTAAAAACAAATAAGCGAGACAGCTTCCCCACAGTTCTCATTCCTAGAGTGCTGTTTTAAGAATAAAGGTTGATTTTGATTTGTAGATGTATTAATACATTGAATTTCATTTACTGCATCTGTGAGCCCATTGTGGGCTTTAAAAGGTGGGAGTTTATAGACATAGGTAATGAACTTCACCATGGAGAAGGAACAAAGCCAGAAAAGTTATTTAGAACATTCAAAAGTACTGAGAATATTTTAGAAACAAGGAAAGTCCAATTATCTGAAGATCAATAGCAGAGCTACTATATTGAGTGTTCTCTGTGTACCAGACACTGTGCCATTTCTCCCATACATTAGGTAATTTAATCCTAACAAACCTTAAGAGAGGCATTATTATTTCTGTTTCATCTTTAGAGTCTTGGAGTGATTGAATAACTTGCCCAGGGTCATTCTAGCTTTTCATATTTCAAGTAGGTTCTAAGTGAAGTTAATAAAAGTTGTTTTAGACAAATGCAAGAAGATTCTTGGATGTCATTATTGAAAGTCTTTATTCAAAGCTAGATAATGAGTTTCTTGATGGCAAGCTCTGGGTCTTAGTTATCTAGGAATACTAACGAGCTAGCACATAGTAGGGATTCCGTAGTTATATAACATTAATTTATGTAGATCATGGAACACAATTTGAGGTAGGAATATGCTGTGCTTGTTCATGTCTTTATTTCCTTCTTAGGATAGAAACTATGTTGTGTTCAATTTAATATCTCCCCTCTACCATCTGCTAGAGGCTTCACTCCCATAGTGTTCTCTTCAAACTCCTATTTCAAACTTTAATTAATTTGTTGCATGTTTAAGTCATGGGTGCTTCTTAAACACAATATGTTGTTTATTTGTATAGATCCATAATCCAGAGCATAATACTTTAGATGCTCACTCAATATGTGTTATTCACATCAAAGGATAATCTTGGATGAATCTGTCATGTAAATATATTTATAAATAAGTAGAATTGAACAAAACCAAGTCAAACTGTCAAATGATCTTGTTAGTGATGGTGAATTTACTCTATTTACCAGTACCTGACACAGTGTACATAGATATTTGTACTTTAAGATGGGATCCAAATACATGAAGCCTTCCCAGAGGACTAGAAAACAATAGGGCAGCAAAAAACAAAGATTCTATAGATTATGGTGGATTTTTAATATCACATAACTCATCCAGTATTACCCACATTACTCTCCCCCACGCACATAGCCATGTTCACCCTCACCTGCCAGGCTTTTTACATAGGATTAATTCACATCAGTTCCTTAAAAATATTATCTCCAGGGTAAGTAACTTCCTGGGCAATTATGTATATCAGCAGCACATTATGCAATTGTAATGAGCAGGTTCCCAGATTCTTATAGACTTGATCCCCTTAGCTCTTACTGTATTTGAAAGATATCTTCTGTAAGAGATTGTGGAAGAAAATCCAAAGCCTACACCAAACCCATCCTCAAAAGTGATCTAATCTTCTTTTAAATTCACCTTACACTGGTAAAATGGTTAATTTTATATGTCAACTTGACAGAGTTGAGGGATGCCCAGATAACCGGCAAACATTATTTCTCGGTGGGCCTATAAGGGTGTTTCCAGAAGAGATTAACATTTGAACGAACATATTGAGTAAAGATTACCCTCACCAATGTGGCAGGCATCACCCAATCAGTTGAGTGCCTGAAGAGAACAATAAAGTGAACAGTGAGTGAGTGAGTTTTTGTCTCCATTTGATCTGGGACATCCACCTTCTCTTACTCTCAGATGTCAGCACTCTTGGTTCTCAGCCCTTCTGATTCTGACCAAACCATACCACCAGCTTTCCTGTTTCTCCATCTTGTAGATGTCAGACCATGAGACTTCTCAGCTTCCATAATTATGTGAACCAATTCCCCTAATATTAACAAATCCCATCTATCTATCCATAGCCTATCGATTATGTTGTTCTGGAAAACCCTGACTAATATAGGCTTTGGTACTAAAAATAGTTATCAAGGAACAGAATTTTAAGGATGAGAATTTTCTAAATTCGTTCTAAAGTTTCTGGAATTGGCTTTCTAGTCATTTATGTCTTTAAATTTACCAATGGTTATTTCCATTAGTAAATAGAGCACTGATAGTCCACAGAGTGAACTGTTTATACAGACATGCAAAATATCTGCAACAATAATTCTAATCAATCACTTATAAGAAGCAAGGAGCTATGCTGCTCTGTATATGATACATTTAAGCATTTGGGGGAAACTAAGAAATATAATGATGTTGGTTGGTTGCTTCCAATATTGCTGGACAAATTGGCGAAAGAAAAGAATGAGCTCAGGGATTCAAATTTCCAGTTCAAGCACTGCACAAATGACCTAGAAGCTTATAAGTGTGTCATGAGGGAGAGCCTTATCTCCTGTAGATGAAGGGCTGAAACTTCTGAAAATCAAACACAAAACCTCATCCTGTGATTGTCTGAATTACAATGCAAGTTGAGCTTCCAGCCTCACAAGGTGTCTGTTATTAAAGTAAGGGCAATGATTGGGGAAGAATAGGATACAGTCAGTTGGGGTGCAGACATGTGGAAAGACCCTGTGGAGGCTGGGGGTATTCAGCTGCTAAATTCTGATGAGTCTTCTTTGTCAGGGGAAGAGGTTTCTCCACCCCCAGTGGATAGTGGTCTCTCCACTCACAGTGGTATTGACTTTTCCACCTCTGTTTTAAGAGATTAAAACTGCATTGCCTGAGGAAATAGCAATGGCCACCCTAAAGCAGCTACCATGCAACACAATGCTGATTTTCCTCGGAACCCATGCCCACCATCCATCTTTGCTTCTGCACCTATAACTATATTCACTTCCCAGTAGGCCCCCAAAGTTGAGGCACAAAGTATGACCCATGAAAAGATGTGCTTAACTCCAAAAGAACTACTGAATATTTCTAATTTATTTAAGTAGAAATCCAGGGAACATAGGTGTGAACACATATTATGGATGTGGGATAATGGTGAAAGGAACATAAAGTTAGATCAGGCCAAATTTATTGATAGGGGCTAACCAAGTAGAGATTCTGCATTTAATGTTGTAGCTCAGGGAGTTAGAAAGGGATCTAATAGTTTGCTTGGTTGGTTGGCTGAAATGTAGATCAAAAGGATGTCTCACCATGAGCAAATTGGAAATACCTGACCTCCTTTGGTTTAATATAAAGGAAGGGATTCAAAAACATAGTGAGATTGGAATGTTAGAGCGAATTTGTCAATTAAGACATATTCGCTCACACTAGGAGGGTCCAGAAGACATCTCTTGCACCAATACTTTCAGAAATAAATTTGTGAGAACAGCCCCAGTATCCTTGAAGATCTCAGTTGTCATTCTTCTGTGGAGGCCAGATCTTATAGTGGGAATACCAGCCACTCAACTGGAAAACCAAAATGCAGTAGGAGTAATTGGATCCTGGAGTGGCAGAGGCTAAGTGATAGCACTCAACCACCAATGGCAAGGTGAGCATAGATGCTGTAATGGACAGCAGAATCAAAGCAGCAATCAGGGTGGTATGACTCACACAGATCTGTTGCACTGGCTAGTTAATTATGGTGGTCTTGAAGTAAAGTAGGTAGGAAGACTATTATATTCTGACCTATATGTCTAAGCAGAAAATTTTAGCTCAAGTGAAAAAGGGTCTAACTTGAATAGTAAAAACACAGTCATCGCCCCTGGCTCAATTCCTAGACTTGAGTCACTTTACAGACCCAGAACCCCTTGAATGAAAGGGAGGCTGGGTCCCCTCAAGGAAGGACCCCCAGTACTTTACTAAAAATTTATACTGTTAATCTTTTTACCAGCCTTCCCAAAGGGACCTATGGCCTTCTGCTAGGGTAACTGTGCATTGAGAATAAAGGAATTATTAGACCTTTCAGGAACTACTGGACACTGACTCTGTACATCCAGTGATTCCAGGAGACCCAAAACATCACTGTGGCCCTCTGGTCAGAGTAGCAGGTTATGGAAGTCAGGTGACTCACAGTGTGTTCAGGAGGTCCCCAAGTCCTCCAGAGGTTGTTTCCCCAGTTCCAGAAAGCATACTTAGAATAGGCATACTACTTAGCAGCAGGAAGAATCCCCACATTGGTTCCCTGAACTGTGAAATGAGGACTATTAGGGTGGGAAAGGCCAAATGGAAGCCATTAGAGCTGCCTCTACCTAGGAAAATAGTAAATCTAAAGCAATACCAAACTCTGGAGGGATTACAGAGATTAGTACCTCCATTAAGGTCTTGAAAGATGGAGGAGTGTTGATTCCCACTGCATTCCCACTCAATTCGCCTACTTTGCCTGTGCCGAAGACAGATGGATTTTGAATAATGACAGTGGATTATTGTAAGCTTAATCAAGTGGTGACTCCAATTACTGCTGCTCTACCAGGTATTGAGGATCTATGACAAGGCCATATTCATTTAAACGCTTTACATGAATTACATAAATTTTTTTCTTATCACAATCCCATGAGATAGATAGTATTAAAATCCTCACATTATAACTGTGGGCACTGAGGCTTGGCAAGGTTAAGCAGCAAGTTCCAAATTACATAGTAACAAGCACAGAAGCCAGGATTGATTCCGAGTTCTGTCAGATTTCAAGGTCTGTGATCTTAACCCCTACTCTATGCTGTCTTTTCCTGTCCCTAAATATAATAAAATTTTAAATATATTTGACATATTTTCTGTTAGAAAATTGGTAAAATTTTGTAGTGTGCAGCATTATTATCCAGAGATCAAAATTGTGGGTTTCTAAAAGGCAAGGGCCATGTCTTGTTTTTTTACTCTGTGTATTTCATAATTCATGATATATTGTCAGGTATGCAGTATGCAGTCACCGAATATTGCTGGTGGATATGGAATAGTGCATAGATTGCAAACATCAGCGTTTATAACTTGGCACAATAGCTGCAATGGCTGGTACTATCATCATCCTCAAAGGGTCAAGCCATATCTTGCCAATTGAAATGAGGCTTTGCCTACATCCAGACTCACTGGCAATTTTATAACCCCATCATGATTTTTTCTATGTTGAAATAACTTCAGGTATCATTCCTTCCAACAAGAGGGAGAGGACATGTAATGCTTCTATTATCCTTACTTAAATAATTACCCGTATTTAAAATACCGTCAGATTTATATGGATGAGAAACATTCATACTCTTTGCCACAAATGCAGATTGGAAAAAGCCAATAAAGATTACTTTTTCCTGGGCCCTGGAAAGCATTTGCTCAAGAGAATTTTAAATCTCTCAGAGGATCAGGAAGTGAGAAATAAAGTAGAAAAAAAATCATTTCTTCTCTCAGGCAGAAATTCAAAAAGGAAAACCTCCTTCTTATGTTGATCTTCTCTGGATCCCTTTTGATTTTATAAAATGGACTTAAGCGTCCCTTCTAGTGTTGATATTTTTTACCCATTCAGTAGGAAGCTAAAGAAAATTGCATATGCAAGTCCTAACAGAACCTTCAACCTATGTGTAAGGAAGAATTAAAATGAAGGCTGCAAATAATAAGCCTCCTCAGCTTCATTACTTGCCACTCCTTTCCTTCTCCAGTCTCTGGGCACCCTTTCACCTGCAATCCACATGACTCCACACCTTTAGCTATCTTTTTACCTCCAGCTTACAATGCTTCTCTCCCCTTTACCCACTCAGACTTCTTGGTCTAATTCAAATTTCACAACCCCTGTTAAGCTGTTTCTATGCTTTCCTCTTCCCCAAGGAAGAATCAATCACTCCTGGCTCTGTGATTCCATGGTGGGGTTGTTCATGCTGTTTGAACACTTCTACATTGTTTTCTAACTATTATAGTCACTTACATTTCTTTTTCTTTGGCGTTTGAACCTCTTGTTTTTCCTCATTGTTGGCAGAACAACCAAAATCTGCCAAAATATTTAAAGAGGTTTATTCTGAGCCAGTATGAGTAACCACGGTCTGGGAAACATAGTCTCAAGAAGTCCTGAGAAAATATGCCCTAGATGGCTGGGTTACAGTTTGATTTTATATATTCACAGAGACAGGAATTGTAGGTAAAATCACAAATGAATACATGGAATTTACACATTGGTGCAGCCCGAAAAAGCAGAACATTTCAAAATGAGGGCTTACAAGTCATAGGTGGGTTTTAGGGTGTAGGTTATCCACCAAAGTTATTTTGCCCCTCAAAGGAAATTTGATAATATCTGAAACATGTTTATTTGTTTTATTTTAAATTGTCAAATAATACTTGTATATATTTGTGGGGTACAATGTAGTGTTTCAATACATGTATACATTGAAAATGATCAAATCAGAAACATTTTATATTATCATGACTGGGTTGGTGTTCTTTGCATCTACTAGTTCGAGGCCAGGGACGTTGCTAAATATCCTATAATTCACAGGACAGCCTCCACAACAAACACTTGTCTTGCCCCACATATCAAGAGTACCAAGGTTGAGAAATCTTGATCTGGAGTGAAGCGTTATTCACAGCTTGTGCAAAGAAATGTAACTCAGGATAATAAACCTCCAGTGTATGTAATTGCTCCACCCATATCCCAGGGCAGACCATATCACACATGGTCAATTAAAAGAGTTTTACACAATACTGGCCAAGTTTCCTGTATAAGGCTAAAGCTCTTTTCATTAGTCAACAAACTTCCTCAGGCTGTCCCTAGGAGAGCTGGAATGGGATCCACAGAAACCAACTCAAATCTCGGAAACTTTATTCCCAGGTTCCTCTCACTGATTCATGGCAGTGGTCAGTTCTTGGCATTCATTTCTCTATTTCTTCATGACAGTTTCACTCACAGACCTATTGCTTCTCCATGACTTTTGGTGAGGTCCTCTGTGGGCTTCCCTAAATTTGAATCCCTTAAAGAATGTTTTGGGAACTTAGTCCTTCTTGACATGGTCTTCTTAGGAAAATTGACTCATTTCATTTTCAGGACTCCATATTAATAAAAATTTAGAAGGTACAGTTTTGCTAAAAAAAGAAAATCTTCAAGTCTTATTATACCTTTCCCTGGGACATAACAAGAGTCATTAAGTGATGCTTCCCATATTTTAAAAAAAGAGTCTTCTCTAAGATCCTTCTATATATTAATACATAGAAATAAGTAGCATAATTTGTGTGTGTGCCTTACATGACAGCCCACTTATAGAAACCTGTAAAATTAGAGGATTTTAAGAAGGCTATCTTCAGGTGCAGATTGAGTTTCCAGTTTTGCCCCAGACATCCTAGGCCACCACAGTAGAATGGACACATCCAAGCAAGGCATTGGTTCTTTTCTACTCAGGCCCTGCAAACCTGGAAGCTGTGTCTGAATGACTTTCATCTCATCATATTCTCTGCTTGCCCCTAGACTAAGCCACTGTCCACCTTCTTCTGCACCATGGCTGCCCTCTCTTGTTGGTCTTCAACATCCACTCTTGTCATGCACACCCACAATCTTTTATCTACACAGTACACTCAGTAAAAGTTTTGAGTGAAAATCTGACTTGGCACATGCTGATGTATAATAATTCAATAGCTCTTAAAGTTTTCACCAGAAGTTTCATCATTCTTATTAAATAATATTCACTCAAGTTACTCTAGACAACCTAAACCTCCTCCTCCTCTCTCAGCTCCAAAACTGCTAGTCTTCAGTTCTTACAATGTTCCCTGCCCCATTCCCTCTCATGGTATTTTATGTTCTTCCCTCTATTTGGAATGTTATTCCATTTGTCCAAGTATCATTTCTTGAGAGAATACTTCCCTGACTTCACAGATGACAGAGCATTTAACTTTCTATTCTGTAGCCATTACCCACCATGTAGCTATTTATATTTATATTAATTAAAATCACAATTAAATTTTAGTTTCTCACCTGTACTAGCCACATGTGCATTAGTCATATGTGGCTAGCAGCTACTGTGGTAGACAGCACAGATACAAACATTTCCATCATTGCAGAAAGTTCTATTCAACAGTGCTTCTTATACACTTTCATAAGACCATTTATCTTTCTTCAGCATTCATCACAAAAATCAATTGACATTTATTTCTGATCTCCCCCACTAGACTCCAAGCTCAATGAGAACATGAACTGTGATATTTTTACCTCACTATTCCTGGCAGATAATTTGTGAATCATTTATTGAAAAAATTAATGCTTAATAATCAAAACACGGTTTTTAAAATATCTCTATTGAAGTATAATTCACATACTATATAGCTTATCCATTTAAAGTATGTACATAAATAGCTTTTAGTATAGCCACAGAGTTGTATAACCAATTTTATCTAATTTTAGGACATTTTTGTCTCCCTAAAAGGAAATCTTTGACCCATAACACTCACTCCTGACTCTTCCTATTCATCCCCACCTCCACCATCCACCTTAGGCTACCAACAGTCTACTTTCAGTAGATCTTCAGTTAGGGCATGAACAAGATTAATTTTTGTCTTGCAAATTTATGTGGATGGTCTGCTGCTATGAGCTTCATATTCAACATCATTTCATTTTTTCTTAAAACAATTTGTCCATTTGTTAACTACCAAGTTATCTGGGGAAATGTCCCCATAAACTTTTCATAAGCATCAATGATTTCACCCAAGCTTGATCATAAATTTGATGTTTGTTCTTGCTTGAATTTTAGCAGAATTCATGTTGCTCTGATATATTGGGTTAAATAAAATATATTATTAATCTATTTGCTTCTGTTTATTTTTTAACTTGGCTAGTAGAAAATTTTATACTAGATGTGTAGCTTGCATTCATGGTTCACATTATGCTTCTATTACGTACCATTGGTCAATGATGCGCTTATCTGTAGGTTTCTCTGTACTTATTCTGCATGAGCTTTACCAAGTGTCTTAAATCTGTAAATTTATGTATTTTCCCAAATTTGAGAAATTTTGGCCATTATTTCCTTTAATACATTTTCTGTCCCATTTTCTCTCTCCTCTCCTGTTGAAATTCCAATTACATGCATATTAAACCTTTTAATTAGAGTCAATTCATGTTGGTCTCTTTTTAAGCCAATGCTGTAACCTTCTTAGTGCCTGAAATTAGAACCTGTTCAGACATGTTATAACACGTTAATACAAGTATATTTTGGTGAAAAAAGTTATGAACTTCACGTATGCTTTTTTCATGATATACATTTTTTTCCTTTTTTTTTTTTTTTTTTTTTGAGACAGAGTCTAACTCTTTTGCCAGGGCTACAGTGCCATGGCATCAGTCTAGCTCACAGCAACCTCAAACCCCCGGGCTCAAGCAATCCTTCTGCCTGAGCCTCCCAAGTAGTTGGGACCACAGGAGCATACAACCACACCTGGCTAATTTTTTTTTTTGTTTTTAGTTAACCAGCTAATTTTTCCCATTTTTAGTAGAGATGAGGTCTTGCCCTTGCTCAGGCTTGTCTCAAACTCCTGACCTCAAGCCATCCTCCTGCTTGGCCTCCCAGAGTGCTAGGATTACATTTTCTGTGAGCTTTTTGAAGACCTCTCCAATAGTAATTGCTTCCAACTGGACCATACTGTTTTATATCATAACTTCTCTGTTACACAGGATTGTTGCTTTATTTGAAACCAGCAGCAGCATCAATGAGGGTGCGCCACTGATAAAGGAGAGAACACATTTGGACTCATTGCTTGAACAGGTTTCTCATTCAGAAACTCTCTTCCACAGTGGAAACAACGTTTAACTCCCCATCTCTGACACTAGAATCAATTCAATAGTCTTCCGGCCAAAAAATATCTCCCTTCCTTGCTGGATTTTGGAATTCCTCTAACCTGAGCCACTTGCTTGAATTTCCATTTTCTCAGCTATATAGATTACAGTGTTAGGCTTAAAGAATTCACCCTCCCCAAACTTCCATCCAAACCTCCTGTAAAACTTATTGGTCTATCTACCCACCTTCCTAGGGGTGTATTAGGCATGTAGCCTTTACCAGACCACTAGGGAGATACAGGAATGGAACACAAGAGGGGAACTTATTTTCCTATCCGTCTTGATAACGACAAGGCTTATCCCTCTTGGTTGTTTGAAAAGAATTCATTACAATGGTTGTTCTGACCCATTTGCTCAGTCCCCTCCCAGAAAAATCCTCTATATAAACCAAGGCTCTCCCCTCCCTTGGTGTGGATGCCTTTTTCAGCCTCCACCGTCTGCACCCAGATGCTCAAAATAAACAGCATTTTGCTACACATGAGGCTTCATGTGTCTCGCTCTCGGCTCCAGAACTAACGACAGGAGGGTGATAGAATTTACTTCACAGTGTCATTGTGAGACCTATTGTACGTGAATATATAGCAAACTACTTACACATATTAGATACTCAGTCTGGATTATTTCCTCTGCTTATCTTACCTCTTATAAAAAAACACATCTGTGAGGACTCTGGACTATGCTTTGTCAACCATTCATGCCTCAGAATAAATAAATAAAACATTTATGTCAATTAGATTATCCTTCAATATCAAGGGTAATATCAGGGTCAAAGGTGAGCAGAGGACAGGTGCAGTGGCTCATGCCTGTAATACCAGCACTCTAGGAGGCTGAGGTGGGAGGATCACTTGAGCTCAGGAGTTCAAGAGCAGCCTGAGCAAGAGTGAGACCCCTGTCTCTACTAAGAAAAATAGAAAAAAATTAGCCTGGTATGGTACTGCACACCTGTAGTTCCAGCTACTCAGGAGGCTGAGACAGGAGGATCACTTGAGCCCAGGAATTTGAGATTGCAGTGAGGTATGATGCTACTTCACTCTACCCAGTCTTGCCAGAGCAAGACTCTGTCTCAAAAACAAAAAAAAAAAAGAGGAAAAATCTCCCCCTTAGCATTGGTTGAAATCTCACTGAGGAATGGAAGTTACTAAGGCAAGGAGTGGAAAGGACAATCTACATTTTGGAGAGAAAGAGGCAGACACTGGGGACTAGAGAGGAAAAAGTGTACAGAAAAAAAATGAGAAATGCTTAGGAACCAAGTGAATGAACAGAAAATGGAGATAAGAAAAATTAAGATAGATTCCTCTGATAATGACTTTTATTTATGACCTCTTACTCCAGGACTTGCTTTCTCTAACATACATTCAACTCTCTAGATGACTCTCCATTATCTAGATCAACCAGAAAGTGGAAAAAAAAAAAAAAGAGAGAGAAAACTATTTTAAGCCAGAAATCCATCTTATTAAGTTTTCTAAAGCCAGCTCTATTCTGAGAAACATGATTAAATATTTGCTGGAATTCTTTGGGGGCCTCAGTGGGCCAGCCAAGTTGTCAAAATTCTAGAGACACTGCATCATTCTTAGACTGTGACCTTCGAGAAAATTAATTGTGACTCCTCTTTATCCTTCCTTGAAGACATTCCAAGCCTGCAGGTTTTGTGGTGTTTTGGCAGCATCTACCTAAATTTTTAGACTGTTCAATCTTACTTGAAAAATGTCAATGTGAAATGAGATTTACACCAGCCTGTCTAACAGGCCTGACACCCAATTTAAATATTATTCCAGCCTGGATGCTCTCACATCCACAAGCTGAAAATTAAGTGCTACATGGTTCAAACTGAGTATTTCCAGGGCAAAATTTTACCCAATTCCCATTCTCCCTTTCCATGTCTTCCATGATTAAATAATAAGCATCATGCTGAGAGAGGACATTTAAAATTCTAGGTAACAGTGTACATAATGCAAAAACAAAGAGAGAATCATCAAATGTGTCATATCAGTCATTTTAATGTTTCTACAATGCTCTTTTTTGAACTGTATTCTCTTCAAAGCTGCAGTGACAATCCTTTAAAAAATAAATTCATGAAGCACTTTCTGTGTTCCAGGTACTTTGTTCAGTATCAATGGGAAACACAGGATAAAAGCAGATCTGATTCCTACCCTCAAAATGGTATAAATAACAGTTAAAGATAACAATTAAAGACATTTGTCAGAGCAATATAGGAGTTATTATCCAAAGAAAGCAGCAACAATAAATGCTTTAAGTAGTCTGAGAATTGAGTGAATCTAGCATACCTAGTCATGCAGAAGGGTTTTTTGAAAAGAAGGTGAACGTTTTTTCAGGCAGCAAAAGGCAAGTCTCTGTGTGACTGTTATAATAATTGTTTCACGGGTTTAGATTGATAAGAATGGATTACATACATTACTGAGGTTTTTTTAGTCTTTTTTTATTGTTGTTGGCTTTAATAAAAGTGTTGACCCATTGTTAAGCTAGTTGTATAACCTTGGACAAGTCATTAAACCTCAGTTTGTTTGTAAAAGGGTAACAATAATACCAACCTTTACAGTGCTTGTGGGGACCAATTTAAGTGAAATAACATCTGAAAAGCTCTTTGCACAATGCTTGGCACACAGTCAAGGCTCTGCTATCTCCAGGTGTACTATGTGGCTTTGATTTTTCACGTATGGTCTTAATCACTAAGTTTTGTTTAAAAGGGTCAAAAATATAAACAACAATTATTATATAATCAATTATTCCTTTTCAAAGTTCTCTCAATTCAATTAAACAAGGGTAACTATGGGAGACTTTATTATGGTTCCCTTCAAGTTCTGAATGTGGCCATGTGATTTAATATGGCCAAGGAAATGTGAAAAAAAGTGATGAGTGACACTTCCCTGTGGACACATTTCATTACCGATACTTAAACCTCAGGCCCACCCCTCTCAGCTGCAGTGATTGTGAACGTGTGGTTTCATACGGAGTTTGCCTGCTGAACCACGACATGTAAAACCGCCGCCCTAGACAGAGGCTCAGACCTGGAGCAGACTTTGCACAGGTGAGAAATAAACCTTTGTTATCTTAACTAAGACACTGAGATGACCATAATAAAACCCAAAATATAGAGCTTCACAGTGGTAATCAGTTTTCGGAAGTGATTAATAAGATTTATATATACTATTAATAAAGGGATTCATGCTCAAGCTAAATTAAGGAAAAATATCTGGGTGCTGTCTGGAGATTCATACGTTACTCTCCCAAGCATGAGAATATCTGACTACAAACTCAAACGGTGAACATTGATCATATATGAATTCTATAATGAAACGTGGGCTCTCTCTGACTTCAAAATTTAAATTGTGATACCCCATTCTTGCCAAGGATGCCATCTGGCTTGGTGAAATTAATTCTTGGGTGAGAAACTCATGGAATTTCCAAGATAAAATTCTTGAAAATGTTTGGCAACCAAGAAGTATCCTTGACCAAAACTCAGGTTCTGAGAAACTGCTCTAACAAATAATGTAGCTTTCAATGTCAATGCCATGGATTAGTTTTGTGGCTTGGTCAAATCACTTTTTACTTCTCTGGGCTTTAGTATCCCAGACACAAGATGAAAGTGTTAGATTAATTATATTTAAGATCTCTTCTAACATCTTAATAATCTATAATAGGTAGTTAGTTTCAAATGAGAAAATAAAATGCAAACCTCCATCCTTCCAACCCCATAAACTATAATTTGTGACTCTGGAGAAAGGAAAACTCATGATGAAATCTAAAAATATTTCTCAATGTACATAGTAATGAATAACAAAGAATTATTATGTATTAGCATTATTGTATAACAAGTAAAACTGTAAACATGCCCCTTCTACATGACCATCTTGAGAACAAGTCCTACTCTTTGCTGATCTTTGTGTACCATGTAACATGGTTCTGTCATACATAGTAGGTAACCAAAAATTATTTATGAAATTGATGGATGGATTGGTAAATTCATGGATGGCAAATTCATGGTAAATTCATGATGATGGAATGGGTGAATAATAAAGATATTTCATTGGCATTCTTTGTCTTATGTATGTATAATTTACAGCATAAAATGGCCCTTTGTGAGAAAAAACTTCATGAATATAAATTAGAAATACTTGAATATGTGGTATGCAAAGTAGACAGAAGTAGAAGTCAAGAAACCTTAGCTGCAGAGTTGGTGCCATTGCTAATTAGCGCTGTGACTTTGGAGAAAAACACTTGACCCACTGAACCTCAATGTTCTCATCAACAAAATGGCTGTTAAAAATTTATCATGTCTCTTAAGTAAGAGTCATTGTTAAAATAAAATGGAATAAGATATAAAGAGGCTTTGAAAAATAAAAACATATGTCATTATAATTGGTAACCAACCAATGAAGAGCAGTTTATATTTATGATAGTAAAAATTCTCAGAGGCAATGACCCCAAGAACCTTTCATTGGGCTGGAAATCTTCTTTTGGTCTTCACATTGCCTTGAAACTTGCTTTTCATTAGGAATTCCAGATTTCCTGTTCTTCCTTTAGAAAAAATGTCCTTCAGAGTATTCCTGTCCTCAAAGTAGACATTGGTTTCGTCTTTTCCACAATATTTTTTTTTACCCTGAAATTCTTTGTCCAGACGTCTTCCCTTCCCAAACTCTAGATGTCACTGTGTCCCCAGGTCCAATCCGTGGGCTTTTTCTCTCTGTATACTCATCATCTCTCTGGATGATGTCATCCAGACCTCTTACTACAATAAGCAGGGGACTCCTGAATTTAGTTCCATATTTTACCTTGCGGTGAAATCTAAACTCCCATTTCTGTCTGCTTGCTCAAAATTTCCACTAGTATCTCTGATAGGTATCTCAAACTCAATAAACTCTCCACCCCAGCTGCCCCTTTATACCTTTATTCATCTCTGCAAAAGACACCAACCACCCGGTATCTACAGCCCAAAGCTTTGGACTCATCCTGGATCCTTCTTCTCTCATATTCCATGTACAAACCCATTATAAAATTCCACCTAATAGTTCGGCTCCTCTTATCTCTCTCTCCTTGATTATTGCAAAAGCTAGCTAACTGGTCCTCCTATTTGCACTCTCACTCTGTCATCAGACTGTTTTTCACTCAGTGAGTGACATAGTCTTTTAAATATGTGAGTCAGATTACAAGACGAGTCTGCTCAGCATCCTCCAATAATTCTCCATCAGATTAGGGCAAGCCTCCTTGCCCACTGAACTCCAGCCTCAATGACTTCCTGATCACTGTTTAACATGGCAAGTCTGATCTTATTTGGGATTTTTGCATGCCACTCTTCCAGTCTCCCAGTTTACTTCCTCACTCCTTTCGGGGGCTACTCAGAAGTCATCACTTTGAAAATCCTTCCATGATCATCATTCTTGAAATTCCTCTCTTTGTTGTCTTTATCCCCTCATCCAGCTGTATGATTCTTCTTAGTACTACTACTAGCAGTTATTATTTTTATTTCATTTTTTAGCTTATTTGTTTTTTCTCAAATATCTATAATATATAGATGTTGCTTTTGTATAAAGAAAAAAGAGAAGCTTTAAGAAATCAGAATAACTGAGATCTGGGCTATCCACTCTGAGGCTCATTCACAAAGAGATGAACCTTAGGAATTGAGCAAGAATAATCAGACATATAGGCTCATAGTTACCTCTTTCTGAATTTATACAAAGCTAAGTTGTGGGGTTGAAGAGCTTAGAATTTCAGAACTGGAAGAAGCCCTGGTGAATTTGGGTTTTCTTTCCAATTTAAATTTTTTTAATTGACAAAAATTGAATGTGTTTACCATATAACATGTTGTTTTGAAATATGTGTACATCGTGGAATGGCTAAATGGAGCTAATTAAAATATGCAATACTTCATATACTGATTATTTTTTGTACTGAGAACACTTAAAATCTAGTTTCTTAGCCATTTTTTAAAACTAGTTAATTTGAATGTATGAAAAGACAGAGAGAATCTTCATATTTTCCAGAGAAAAAATGTTAGGAGAGGAGAAGAGGGAATCTTCTCAGTGTCCTTCAGTGAGTAAGAAACAGTGTGTGGATGTTGATGTTCCACAACATTTTTTTAACTACACAGTTGAGTGTCCATTACAATCTGTGTTTTTATCAACACTCAAACACTGCAATTTTGGAATGAAAAGGGAAAAAGAAGACGTTGCTATAAGCATACTTTTTGGCTAGGGTTGAATTTTGCTTTGCAGAAAATTCTAAAAACCAAAGTTTAGAATATCACAAAATACCGTCCAAATTTGGGGACTGCTGCTGTTTTATAGTTTGACGAAACTCTATAGAATGAATCAGGTAACTCAAGAAATTTCAAAAGTTAAGACAAATCTAGACTTTATTTTATTCATGGTTTTCTTTCTGTCTAAAATTCTTGTTCAGTGTAATTTGCAATGGCATCAACGAAGAAGAGCCATTGGTCATGTCACATTTTCTAAGCAACATTTTGAGTTTGAATTATAACAAAATCTAATCTTCTGATAGATGACCATTGTGTCTGCAAAATACTATATAAAGTAATGTTATTAAAAATTAACAGGTTTTAATTTCATTGGTATCAGCACTAATGCTCATATTTCTTACATTCATATTATTCTGCTAATTCCATTAGGCCTTTTATACATAATGATGTTAAACCTTCTCTTTCATCATTTACATTTTTAATTTGTCATTGAGTTACTTCATATATTTCAATTGCTTTTAATTGCAACTGTGATAAATTTATAAAATGCTAGTCAACCCTATGCTCCTTGTTCAGTAGGATTCTGTTCCTTTTATTAGCTCTTGCAGTAAAGAGTCTGACTCCATTTTGATGTTTGACTACTGACAGCTGCTAAGCTCCTCTTCTTTTCCTTCTGCCCCACATCTGGGCAAGCTAATAAGAAACACCCAATTCTCTCTCCTTTGGCACCAGTGGGAAAATCAAACCAGACAAGCCCTAGCCTGTACATGGGAACGCCCCCCACTAACCCACCTAACCATCATAAACCCCAAGCCAGCCTCATCTCTGGGCTTTCTCAAGCCATTTTTGGACCAGCTTAGGGAGCCTACCTTCCTGTCTCAGGAAGCCTCAATATATGCGTAAAAAATCTTTTTACACCGTCTAGGTGTGAATGTGGTACATCATTCTTAACATCTGAACCAAATTTAGGGTTCACATTTTGGGGTCCATATTCATTATGCAGGGTGGTTACAACACTTCATTTTGGCATTTTATAGGTAACTTAACAATTATTTAGAGAATCTGTCTAACACACCAAGGAAAAGATCTCAATTGGTCTAGATCATTGTACTGAAGAAACAAGACTATATATCAGGTTTAGATTTAAATTGAGTCGAGAAACCTTTTGTTATATTTGCAATGACTAGCAAGAAAATACAATAGATCAGCTGATCTAAGCTTTCTTTTTCCTGAATAAAAGAAGGCTTAAATAATTTATAACGATAAGTATTATGAGCACAGCTTACATGAGCAAAATGTAATATAAACATACATGTGTAGTAGCTTATGGTAGAATATGACTATCTCAGGAAGCTGCTTATTCCTTCTTAGAAAATAAAACCAGAGACAAATAAGTTATTTTCTCTACTTTGTAAAATTCTTAACATAATAGGATTATTTCTGGAATCCCAAGTTTGTAGAAGTTAGCATTTCAACCTATAATTTATATTTCCAAAATAATGTGCCTGAAGTTATCTATTTTTATTATTCGCTCACTGATTTATTTATTATTTTTAAATCCCCATGTCAGAAGTGAGTTGACAATAGTTTTCAGACATGGCACTAAATTGTTATTGGTCTGCGTAAGGCCTTTCTTCCTTTCTTCCTCCCTCCCTCCCTCCTCCTCCCTCTCTCTCTACTTTCTTCTCTCTTTCTATCTTTTTCTTTTTCTTTCTTTACTTAACATGTAATTATTTCTCTCTATATTAGGGCTTCCAGATAAAATACAGATCGCCCACTTAAATTTGAATTTCAGAATAATAACATTTTTTAGTTAAAGTATGACCACATATTAATAGTATAAATATGTTCCATACAATATTTGGGGCTAAAACAAAACAAACTATTGCTTTTCTTTGTTTATCTGAAATTCAAATTGAACCAGATGCCCTACTCTTTATCCTACAACCTTAATCACACTTGTATAAGCTCCTGGTCTTATATATTTAACATGTAAATATTTCTATTTATGTTTACTTATATATGTGCATATTGATAAAGTATTATGTATGCATGTACATGTTTAAAATTTAAGTAAACATTATACTTTAAATCACATGCTGCTTTCTCTTTTAAGCATCATCATTTTTATACTCTATCCATCGAGCTAATACTAGTGTTCTAGCTAGGCATGGACTATAATTCACTTACACTTTCCCCTAAGGTATCGTCTATGGTGTTTTGATTCTTCGCTAAGAGCAATGCTGAAATTATATTCTTGTGCACATGCTCTTCTGTTCCTGAATTAAAATTTCTCAGGCATATACACAGGAGTTAAAGCACTGAATGGGATATATATGTTTTTCATTTTAAGAGGAGCTTAGAGATGGTTCTGCTGACAGTTACTTCAGTTTACGTTTTCAACATAACTGCATGAGATTTTCTTTATGTTCTTCAGCAATTGATACTATTAAACTTTCCTTTTCTGTCAATATAGTGAGGATGAAGTTTTTAAATATCCTTTTAATTTTCACTTCATTGGTTGCTGATGAGATTAGCATTGTGCCATTGTCTTTTTCTAGTAGATCACGTTTTTGTGCTTCTTTGTGTGTTGAGTAATTTGTGTTTTATTCTTTACATTTTGAACGGTATGTTTGGGACCTCTGGGATCAAAGACCCTTATTCCTCAAAGGAGTGTTATATTCATGTGCCAGTTGCTTGGTTAGATAAACTTTCCTACAAAGTGCATTTGTTCACGTTTCTGTGCAATTGGTGGCATTTCTATTTTTTTTTTTTTTTTTTTTTTACCTGTTTGCTGTCTTGTATATGTATAATTCAATGATCGGAAAGTTTTCACACACATCTTAACTGAGGTTCACCTTCTCTGCCCCTCTTCCTTCAGAGACTACTCCCTCATTTTGGGGCAGTTATAGTCAGAACCCCAGCTTCTTTCTTCTTGTGCAAGAAAGATAACCTGCTTTCCATTGGAGCTTCAGCCACCTGCACAATGCCAGGACTGGAGGCTGCTCTCAGCTGCAAAGGTGAAGAACTCATCCACTCCTGTTGCTTCTTCCAAGTTTCAGCTCTTCTCCAAAGTCTACATTTGGTAGTTGCCTTTCACATTTTGTTCAGTTTATGGTTGCTCTCTACGGGTGGATTGATCTATCATGAGGTTATTCTGTCTTAACGTGGAAACAGATTTCCTTATCCATTAAGGTTTGTACTTCAATAGTTATATATTTCACTTTTATAATTTTCATCTGGTTGGTTTATTTTTCTCATCACTTTTAAAATATTTTCTTATGTTTTGTCTCTTTTGTAATATAATATATTTATTTTACATTTGGTAATTCTAGTATCCAATGTCTCTGGGGAATATAAGTCTTCTGTTTGCAATTTCTACTGTTTTCTCTCTTTTGGGGATTTGTTTACCTGGGTTTTTTTTGGTAAATATTTTCTTCATTGTAAGCTGATGATTGGTCCATGGAACCCTTTAGGGACATGAATTTGTTGTGCTTTTCTGAAAACAGAATTTTCATTTGCTTCTACTGCATGTCCAGTATACCACAAACATGGAATAACTTTCTTTTTCTTTTCCTTCTCCTTTCTTTTTCTTTTCCTTTCCTTTTCCTGAACTGAGAGGACAATCAGTGCCAACTTTATAGGTGCATGACCTGTGCAGTCACACAGGGCCCTGCACTTAGAAGGATATCACACTTGGTTTAATGCTCTGCTGTCATCACTTAAGTTTTTTATTGAATAAATAATTTTTAAACAAAGAATCTTACATTTTAATTTTGCACCAGGCCCCACTGGAGCTGGTCCTGAGGACAGTATATATGAGTTCCACACATATAGGCACAAGAAGATATCTATAGCCATAAAATATATGGAAATACTATTTTATGTTATTGTTGTTAAAAGTATTTTCATGGGACAGAAACAGAACTAGATAGACTGTTTTATCACTTCCATTTATAAGCACGTGGATGTCTCCTTGCTTACACTTTCTTGAAAGTCATACTTCTTTGACTGCCCAGGTTTATTAAGACTCCCCACTTCTGATCCCGCACTCTAGCAGACAATGCTAGTGATGTGCTCAGATACCCTCCAATCCATTTTAAGCTACAGATCTTCAGAGGACTTCCCATGAACTATTGGGGCCATATACTGGATCTGCTCAGAGAACTAGAAGGTTATCCCCTCAATCTCCCCACGCATACCCTCAGCTAATTACTGTTAGGTGTAGGAATATGAAAACCCACTTTCCTTTCCTTGAGTCAGAATAAATAACTTGCTGTTACGTTATATTAATTTATTATAATAATAACATATCAATATAATAATAATATAATTGTTATAAGAATTTATACTAACTTATATATACTATTATATTAACACATAATGACAACAACCTAAATAACTAAATAATACCATGAGATTCCCTGTGTGAAACCAGGTTAAAGTTACCTTAACAAGATTCTCCCAAGGAGATTATACCTTGGGTTGGTTTCTTCCCTTTCCTCTCCTGTTTTCTCCAGGTTTTATTGGTTTCCTCAGGCAAGACTTCCTTAAATTCCTGAACCAGAATTCTTATTTTGGGATCTGCTTCTAAAAGAACCCACCGATTTGGCATGGTCTTAAAAGATTTGTTTCCTGTTCTCTCATGCTGTACTAATACCCCAAACTCTGAGTTTCCAATATTGGCCTAGATCCCAGGGAAGCATTGGTTTGCAAGTTCTGATACAGCTACCTCTGTAGTTTCAGACTTGTCTCACTAACTGGGGATTTCCTACACTTTTTTAATGAGCTCAGCGATGTATTTAGAATAAATTTGTTGTACATTATTCAAAATGTGGATGTTTAAGGCAGCCGAGCTATTTGCAGAACACCTGGACTGCCTTACTGCTGAAAGTATAAGACTTTGTTGTTGTTCTTTTCTTCTATCTTCTTATGTTGAATGCTTAGCTAATGTATTTTCAGCCTTTCTATCTTTCTGAACAGTGGATTAAAGGCTATATATATTTCCCTAAAAATCATTTTATTCCTGCATATTTTGTTATACATTGCTTTCACTGTCATTTAACTCTAAGTATTTTGTCATTTGCCATATATCTTGTTTCACCCCAGGGTTTTCTATAAGTACTTGACTAGTTTAAATAAATAATTTAAAAAATTATTTTTTTAGATTTTTGCTTCTATCTTTATATTTTTTGTATGTAGTGGCACAAAGTGTATGGTTCAATGTTGATTCTTTAGATTTGTTTAAAGATATATTTGAGGCCTAGTGTATAATACATTTCTGTGACTATTTCATTTGTTACAGAAAGTTCTCTGTGTATCTCTGGATTATTATCATTTATCACCACATAAAAATGATCTTGCTTATTTTTGTCTGCTCATTCTATCAATTTCTGAGACTGATGTATTAAAGTCTCCAATTATAAGATTAATCAGAACATTAATCTGTCACTTTTTGTTTTAATATATTTTGAACTTTATATAGAGTTGCATATATTTTACAGCTTATTCTATCTTCCATATCAATTACTGTTTTTTGTAATAAGCAGCATTCCTCTTTGTGACTGATTATGCTTTCGCCATAAAATTCTAAAATTGGTACTCTGTATTTCTTCTGGTTTTCATTTATCTCACATTTTTTTACATTAACTTTATTTTTAACTCTTGTGTTTCCATTTAGGAATTTCAAAATAAATGCCTAAATAAGTAAGAAACTTAGTCAGACTTGGTGGCACATGCCTGCAGTCCCAGGATGCTAAGACAGGAGGATTGCTTGAGCCCATGAGTTTGAGGTTATAGTGAGCTAAGATTGCACCACTGCACTCCAGCCAGAAAAAAACATATGAGAGCTTGTCTCTAAAAAAAGAAAAAGATAAAGAAAAAAGAACCTCTGTTAGAATTCCAGTTGCTTCATTTCCTCACCAACAACAATATGTCTATAGTAAAAGTTTAACTCAGCAGTTTTAGGGTATTCAAACCCCATATATCTCAAAGAATCAACTAGTGTTTGACCTGCTCTAAGAGATAACCTTTGAATCCTTGGAATATCCTGCATGCTAAGAGGTATTTTGTATACCTGGGAACTTGGATCATGACATATAGTTTATGCTAACCATGTGATTTATGGTGGGGAATTTGAGCCATGCTCTATCAGTTTGATATCTGGAGGGGCTGAAGACTAAGTAAAAAGGGTTAGCCATATGGATGATCCATACCTATGTGACTGACCCCTAATAACATCGCTAGACAACAAGGCTTGGGTGAGCTTCCCTGGTTAATAATATTCCAGATGTTTTGGCACACATTAGTGCTAGGAGAATTTAAACACTCTTTATTCGACTCCACTAAGAAAGAACCTCTGGAGACTTGTACCTGGTGTCTCCTTGAGAGACCTGTGTCCCTTTACGTTCGTTGATTTTAATCTGTATCTTTTCACTCTAACAAACCATAACCATGAGTATAGCAGCTTTTCTGAGTTCTGTGAGTCCTTGTACAAAACTATTGAACCTGAGAGTGGCACTCAATACAATATTGTTGGACTTCTAAAACATCGCCATTCTGGTAGTGTGGGGGAGGTATCTCATTGTTTCATATGAATTTCTCCGAAGACTAACGATGGTATGCAACTTTCCATGTGCTTATTAGGCATTCTGGTATTTTCTTTCGTGAGGTTTGTTTAAAGTATTCACCATTCATTTTTAAAGATTGGGTGTTCTTCTTATTCTTTTTGATTTATGGAAGTTCTTTAGATATTCTATGTATGAGTCCTTTGTCAAATATATCTTTCAAGTATCTTTTCTGAGGCTGTGGCTTGAATTTTTACATTCTTAATAATATATTTTGATGAGAAGTTTTTAATTTTATGGAATCTAATTTATCAGAATCATAAAGAAATTCTATTTTTTCAAGAAGTTTTATTGCTTTAGCACTCACTTTCAGGTATGTGTCCTAATTTAAGCTAAGTCTTGCATATGGTGAGAGAAAGAGGTTAAGCTTTGTTTTTTAATGTGGATAGATACTTGTTATAGCACCACTTGTTGGAAAGACCACTCCCCCCGATGAGAACTCTCTTCCTGGCTTGCAGAAGACTGTCTTGTCATTATATTTCCAATCCTTATGACTTTTATTTCATTTTCTTGTCTCATTGGACTTGTTAGAATATCCAAATTAATACGAATTGAAGTTGTAAGAGGGGACATCTTTGCCTTGTGTATCAGTCTGCTCAGGCTACCATAACAGAATCATACACTGGGTGGTTTAAACTACACTACACGCATTTATTTCTTATAGTTCTGGAGGATGGAAAGTCCAAAATCCAGGTACCATCAAATTCAGTTCCCCAGTGAGAACTCTCTTCCTGGCTTGCAGAAGGCTACCTTGTCACTGTATTTTCACCTGGCAGAGCAGGAGATCTGGTATCTCCTCCTCTTCTTATACAGGGGCACTAATCCCATCATGAATCCCACACCATCATATCATCCAAATTTGTTTCCCAAACCCCATCTGAAAATTCCATCACATTGAAGATCAGGGCTTCAACATATGAATTAGGGAGGAGGGCCCACAATTCAACCCATAGCACCTTGTTTCGAATTGTAGGGGGAAGACATTTAGTCTTTCACCATTAAGTATGATAATAACTATAAAACTACATATACTTCTAAACAGTCTGAAGACGTTTCCTTTTATTTCTTATTCATTGAAATTTTTTGTTTGTTTTTCAACATGAAAGAATGTATAGTTTTTTTAATCTTTCTCTAATTAAATTTCACTACTTACCTCTTTTTCTTTTCAAGAATTTTTTCTAAGACTATAAGCACAAAGATATCAGATATATAAGAGTCTAAGAGCAGTAATGTGTAGCAAATGTGTACTAAGGATCTAGAACAATGTCTAAAATATAGTAAACATTCAATATAAATATTTATTGATTGAATGAATGAATTATGCCAAATGGAAGCAATACTATACAACTGTAGTGTTTCCCAGGAAAGCTGAACACAGACTTTAGTAGAGACCTGTGACAAATATCTGACTAACTCCTCCTTTCCCTCTGAACTGAATAAATATGAACTAAAACAAAAGGGTCGGCTCCGTTTCGTTACAGGTTCACATGCACAAAGCAGAGGCAGGTTAACTACAAGAAATCAAGACCCAGAGAAGACAGTCTACTCTGCTTGAGAGAGGGAGGGAGAGAAAAAAGAGACAGAGAGACACAAAGAAACAGAGAGAGAGGGAGAGAGACAAAGACAGAGAAACCTGTTCCTGAGACATCACTGATAACATGGATAAGTCAGAATAATCATCCATCCTCTTTAAGAGAAGAACACATAAAATGCTGGATAGAAGACTCTAAGTCTCTTTTGGCAGTTCCGATAGGAAGGAAGAAGAATTGAAGAGAATGACTATCACCTACAAAATTTAATGCCTTTTGCTTTGCATTTTTCTTGTCTGATATAATAAAATTGTATTACCTGAGCTTTGCATTTCTGTTTGCCTGCCCAATATTTTCCTGTCATTTTAAAGTTCTTTTTTTCTTTCTAATTTTAAGTAAGTATTTTGTAAACAACTTTTGGTTCAATTTTGTGTTTTAAACCTTACCAAACCACTGTCATTTGCTAAAGAAATTAATGTATTTACTTGTTTTACTCTATAGAAAACTCCTTTAACTGACATTTTAAATGATAATATAGTGATGATTATGATATAACTTAGGACACAAATGATTATTAATGATGTAGTAACAGCTAAACTAGAAAGCAAAAACTCACTACTTCAGAGCTCAGTTGAAAGACAGAAAACTATTGTACAATTGGCTCTTTTGCATATTGAAAATATCATAAATTTCACAAAATAAATATCATGTATGATTAAACCTGAGAGAGACACTCAAGAAGCACAATCTGAAAGAGAAGTTTGACCAAAAAATTTATAGCAAGAGCAAGAATTTAACACTGGTGGTATTTTTTTTTTCTATTGAGAATTTGTTATAGCCTTTTTGGGCTCCTGAAAATTGTTTTAAAATAGATTTATCTAAGAATAACATTGCGTGACTGCTTTATGAGAGACACTATTCTAAGTGTGTTATATGTACTGTTAATAACTTATGTAATCCTCACAAAGATATCAAAAGGTCCTATAAGGTTCCATACTATCAGGTAATATGCACCAATATTGCCATACCAGTCAGAGAAATACTGGAACCCTTTTATATTGGTTGGTAAAGAGCCAACAACAAATCATCAAATAATGTCACCCAGCAGTGGCCAGAGAGACAAATAATGGGACCTCAGAATGGTGCTGGCTCACAGGAAGAAAGACTTTAGTGACTGTTGAGCCAACTAGGGCTGTGGTGGCAGGCGCGTCTGCAGTATCCGCTGGCTGCTCCTGGGAAGCCCACCGTTGGTAGAAGCATCTGACCAGGTGGCACAACAGGTGGCATTCATAGCAACATTGTCAGCATGAACTAAGATTCAAGTAACATAGGATGCACTGGCATACAAACAAATACTTGGCCATGATTTATAGGTAATGTGTCCAGCCATCTTCTGGCTGTAACAAAACTCCAGGCACAAAGCCACCTTCTGGCTGCAGCAAAGCACTAGACACCAAGGACCTGATGTTAATCAATTTAACAGGAAGGTTGGGACATTTTGACTCAGTTCCTATGTCAAGTCACAACTCAACAGGAGTCTCATTTAAGCAGTAACAGATCAGTTAAACAAAACATCACAGTAACCATTTCTCAAAATTAACAGATTTGTGAAATAAGAAAATGATTTAATAAGCAATTTGCCCTATAACATATTATTTAGTAATCACTTTACTGTATACTTTCTGTATATATTTAGAAAATAAAAGGGAATATATTTTAATGTATATATTTATTTAAATAATAATTTAAGTTACTACTCCAGAGCTGAGTATTTTTAATGCTGCATTGGGGACCTATTTTTATTCCCTATTTTACGTTTGAAGAAAGTAGGCACAGAACAGTTAAGTATCATGTCCAAATTTACAAATTAGTAATTATCAGAGCTGAGATTCAAACATAGATCAAATCTTAACCACTATGTTTTACTGACTATTAAATTATCATTGATAAGTGATTTTTCTCCCACTTTTTTATGTAACATGTCATTTTAATATTATTACCAGATGTTAAATTACCTTTTTAAAGAAAATTAATGCATATTCAAGGTTCTGTTTTGTTGTAAAAATTGATAAGAAACTACCATTATGTTCTTTCTAAATTTCTCATACTAACTTTTTTTAGATTTTTTGCCCTATACTCAAATCAACCTAGAAGAAAAGGAATAACAGATTCTTAACACTTTCTACAATTGATTGGCAAGATTATATTTATATAAAATGAAAGTTTTTCTAAGAGAAATCCATTTCTTAAATTTGTTTCTTTTTTTTAGATTCTAAATTTATACTATGCCATATCTGCTACAACACATTTTGAGGTTAAGATAGCTAAAGCCTAGAAAAAAATTCTTAATTCAAAATAGGTCAAGTACTGGGTATTCCAGTTAAATTATTTTTTATTTCAACTGCTGTGGTTGATATTTCTTCAATTATTATCTTTTGTGCTTTCTTGTTTTTTTGCCTCTTTATTCTTTCATGTCATTTTCTATAAGAACAAAGTTACATTTGCTTTTATCTTCCCAGAATTTTGGAAAGTTCGTATGTATTGTTTTTGTAATTATACATATGGAAATTGCTGAGCTTTTCAAAAGCACCTTTTAAGTTCTATTTTTCTAATTATCAGTGGCAAATGAAATGCTGTAATTTGTTTCTAAAATACAAGCTATAGGAGTCAGTACATTTTATTCATTTTCACCATTATCCCATTGTCTACAATGCATATTTCACAATGTTTGTAAAAAGCAATCTGAAATTGTAAATTCATATTATTGTAATAGGTTTATGTTTTAAATATTATTGTATTAAATATCTTCTGCTTGCAAACGGTATAAACAATAAGATCAGCAACATGACCATCTCTCAAGATTACGAAATAAAGCTTTATGAGGACAAATGAAGGTTACTCCATGATCCCCAAAGTCAACTTCTATCCGGATTTTTGTATTTATCTCTCCCTACATTGAAAACATGTTACTCCATATACACTTTATCACATATGTATATATGTGTTTGTATATGTAAACTATGGATTGTTTTGCATGTTTCAAGCTTTATAATAATGACATATTCCATAGCCTATTCTGCAGCTTGCTTATTTCATTCAACATCGTGGTTTTGAGATTACTATATTGCTATGTTTATCTTCATTTAAATAATTTAAATGTGGGATTGAATAGATTATAAGTAATTTGATCATCTCCTATAAATAGACATTAAGGTTCTTTACAACTTCTTGCTCCTGTAAACAACACTGCTGTGAGTATCCTTGTACATACATTTTTGCGAAAGGTTCTTTAAGGTCAAAACCTCAGAGTGGAATTACTGAGCCATAGATTTGACTTTACATAGACTTTGGACGTGCTAGATATTGCCAAGTCCTTCCCAAATTGACTGCAGCAATTTACAGTCTCACAAGCAATTAGCGTTTCCAACTCCATTCACATCTCTGCTAACATGTGGTTTTGTGAGAATTTTTCATTTTTGCCAGTCTGTTGCATGTAAAGTGTATCTCGTTATGGATTTTATTTTTACTTCTCTGCTTACTAGTTAGATTGGCCGTATTTTTCATTTTGCATTGGCCATTAAAGTTTCCTTTTCCCTGTGTATTACCTATTCATATTTTTCCTCTTTTTGGTTGCTTTTTTCTTACGGATTATTAGGAGTTACTCTGCTTTTTATTCTGGATACAAAAGTCTTTATTGGTTATATATGTTAATCAAATTTCCTCCAAGTCTACTGCTTGTCATTTTTATGTCTTTTTCTGCAAAGAAGTATGAAATTTTAGTATAGTCAGTGTATACAATTTTTCTTTCATGATTTGTGTTTTGGGAGGTCTTATTTAAAACATTTGCTTCTTCCCAAGGTCATAATATTATCTTCAGAAGTTTTTAAGTTTTATTTACACATTAAGCTTTCAATCCACCTAGAATTTATTTTTTGTGACTCCTGTTATATACAATTATTATATTATTTTTATATGTGGATAAACAAATTATTGAAGCAGCATTATTGAATAATCTACCCTTTCCCCACTGGCTTTAACCCTTCCTCTGCTGTGTATCACATTTCCATACCTTTATGGGTCTTTTTCTGGATTCTTTATTATATTCCATTGCTATAGGTCTTCGTATCGATTTCTGAAACAATATTCCACTTGCGTAATAGTTATATGTAATAATACAACTTGATATCTGATAATGAGGCTTATATTACATAAATTTGTAATTAAATAAATTAGAGCTATTCCTTGGCTGGGATTTTGACCAGACATTTTCAATCTAAATATCAGGGGGGAAAAATTATCTCAGGAGGATTTTCTTAAATTAAGTTTTTGATTATTAATGTTTCAGAATGTCTACCAAGTTAGATCTCCAATCTTACTCCTCAAAGTCTAGCGTCCTTTGTTTTCATCTATTTGTCTTTTCATTAATATTTCTGGAAAGCATATGATTTTGTCCCCCATATTTCTGATGCGACATTTTATACTTGAAAACTGGCTTTCACTTTCTCCGTGGTAGGTGTGAACTTCATCTCATTTGTATTTCCTACGGTCCTTTACATTCTCTATCTCTCCCTTTGCAATGTCTTCTCTTACAGTTCCCAGTCAGCCTACATTCTCTCCTAATGACATCCCACACCTATCTCATAGAGCTTTGTCTCTGCTTTCTATACTGAGGACTCCTAACAGATTCCAAGAATTTAATTCTGAGTCCTAGAGTAGACAACTTTCAGATATATTCTTCTCCTTCGTCTTCAGGGCTTTTTACTCATCCTGTTCTCTGTTACTTTCACATGGTCTCTGCATGGATTTTCCTCTGTTTTTATTCAAATGAGGTGAGGTTTTGAGAGTTATCAAGTAAGTGTCTCTGTTTGCCAACAGGCAGGATATATAAATTGTCAGGGCTCTGGCCGGATCTCCCACTTAAGTCCATACCCACTGAACATGTTATTATTTTCAACTTTGGATAACAAATATTCCTCTAATGGAGCTCATCTACACCTTAGGCAGGAGAATGACATGTAGCTTCCTCCTGGCTCTATCACTTGTTTCTTCTTTTAGATTTTCTACTTTAAATGAATGAAATTTATTACAATCTGTTATCTCCAGCATACTCTTCTCACTAAACTTTCAGTTCCAGGGTGGTGAGCAGTCATGTCTGATAAACCTTGACATCTGCATATCACACCTCAAAAGAGTAGTCTATGTTCTCCATTTTCAATTTCCTTTGACATAAAGAGCACTTATGTTACTGCAATCCCATTTTGGTAGCTCACAAATTACTGAAGATAGATGCCTACTAATCTTCCTTGGAAGCTGTATGTGTGGGAAAATTCTCAATAAATTTGGAAGATTAATTATGATTTAGCATTCTTTCCATCTCCCCTAGGAAACACATTCAGTTAGAGAGTAAAGAAATAAAAGCAAACGTCTACCACAGTTCCACGACATTGACGTGAAGAACATGATGGAAATATGAGGCTAATGTGTTTTTATGTAAGGAACAAATCATAGCCTGTTCTGTCTTTACAGGCATGTAGTTTGCCTGTAAACCTCCCTTCTAGCTACTCTGAATATACCTTCAAGTTTAGTGAGAACGGGTAGTAAATTGTGATATTTTGAGAACATTCCTGTGTGGAAGGCTGGTATGCAGATCTCTCCTATTGGCTTTGAAAGCTGTACTGTTCTTCTTTCAAAGAGGTTCTCCCACATTATACAGTGAGCCCTTGAAAGCAAATATTGTATCTTATTCATCTCTATAAATTATATCCCTGGCACAGACTAGGTATTCCAGCTCATTCAAAATGTTTGGTGAATATGGAAATTAATACATGTTGATGTTTAAAAAAAGTGAGTATTCAAAATATTTGTTGAATAAATAAATTTTTCCATTTATTACAGATGAGGTATTTATGTTGCTACGCTTTTTCCACCTGCAGACCACAGTTTACCTCCATTTCCAGAATCACTATCTGACATACATACATTTTATTTATTTATTTGCTCTCTATCACACTCTCAAAATACAATTTCCATCAGGGAAAGGAGTTATGTCTACTTTGTTCATTGCTAAAGACAGCCTTACATATAGCAAATGTACAATAAATATATGTTAAAGAACACAAGAATGAAGAAATAAGTGCAGGAAAAACTTAAATCTCTCAGTAGTCAGGACTTGGCTACAAGTCACTTTTACTACTTGTTTGGTCCATAAATCCTGCCTTCATACCTGCGTTTCTGTCTCTTTTCCACTCTTTACAATTTGTTTTTTATCTCACAAATGTATTCTTCACTTGGCAAAGAAAGAGCCAAGTTTTCAGAGAACTAAAGCTTGTGCTTGGTGGGAGTGCTCTACTTATGAAATAAAATATGATATTATAAATATAAAATTAGAAAAGAAAGTGAAAATACAATTAGAACCAGAAAAGAAACACAAAAAATTATAAATTTATAAATTCTGGAAAGGAATGTTCAAGAGAGAAGCATAGTTTTTACTTTCCCTTAATCACCTCATGAAAATAGAGCAACTAGAAAAGCAAACACAAAAAACTAGAATAATATCAAAACAGAACAAGCTTTGCTAAGAACTCTAAATTTTGAGAGGGTAGGAACAAACTACCAACAGATTCAAGACACACATTGCAGGAAGAAACAGAGGGAAGGCAAGGTATTGTGTTGGCCCCAAGAGTATGAGAACCCCCAAATCACCAAGAAGTACTCACTGGTGAAGAACTATTTATCTATTTATCTATGTATTCATGCATCCATCCATCCATCCATCCATCCATCTATCTATCCACATACATTATATACATAATTAAAAATAAAAAACTACAGCAAAAAGTAAACATAAAAACAGGCTGAACTCTTCTAAAAAGAAAAAATTTTTCACATTGCCTAATAGGATAAATCAAAACCATACTGAGCATAGTTCAGCAACACAACAAGAAAGAAAAATTATTGAAGGTATAAGAGAACTAAACAACAAAGTCAGGAAAGTAGAATCACATAATTATATATAAAGAGATACAGACATACCTCAGAGAGATTGCAGCTTCAGTACCACAACACTGCAATAAAGTGACTATCACAATAAAGTGACTCAAACAATGTTTTTGGTTTCCAAGTGCATATAAAAGTTATGTTTACACTATAGTCTATTAAGTGTGCAATAGCATTAGGCCTAAAAAATGTACATATCTTAACTATAAAATACTTTATTGCTAAAAATGCTAATGACTATCTGAGAATTCAGCAAATTGTAATCTTTTTGCAGGTGAAGAATCTTGCCTGGATGTTGATGGCTACTGACTGATCAGGGTGGTGGTTGTTGAAGGTTACAGGAATTCCTTAAAATAAGACTACAGTGAAGTTTGCTGCGTTAATTGACTCTTCTTTTCATGAAAGATTTTTCTGTCGTTTTGGCAATTTCCTTGCGGGTGGAGTCCTTTACTGTAGGACCATTGCATTCCCTTGGGCGTATTGAACAATTTTGTTTTTTCATGTTGTCAGAGTTCTCTTGCTGATTTCTTCTCATATGGCTCCTCTTCTCTCAGCTAAGTGTTAACAGGATTGCAGGGCACCTGTTCTCCTTTGCTGGGAACTTTGTATTGCTGAGCTCTGTATTGCTAGTGTAAAAAATTACCACAAAAGCAATGGCTTAAAATAACACAAAGTTATATCTTACAATTCTAGGAAACAAAAGCCAAAAATGTCCATATCCTAATTTTTGAAATCTGTGAATGTTAGGTTACATAGAAAGGTAAATTAAGGTTAGAGATGGAATCACAATTGCTAATCGGCTGACCTTAAAATGAAGAGATTATCCTATATTATCCAATTGGTCCCAGTGTAACCACAAGTGTTCTTATAAGTAAAAGAAGGAGGCAGAAGAGAGGAGGAACCAGAGAGATAGCATAGTGAAAAGGACCTGCCCAGTTTTGCTGGCTTTGAAGATGGAGAAAGAGGCGACAAGTCAAGGAATGTGGGCAGCCTGCAGAAGCTAAAAAAAATGACAAGGAAATGAATTCTCCCCCAGAGTCTTTGGATTAGAATTAAATGCTCCCCTCTCTCAAACCAGAGTAATCTTCATGTAGAAGACCCAACACACGTTAGATACTTTAGCTCCCCCCCATACAAGAAAATATTACTCTATTTACAGTATATAGAACATTTTAAAAGTTTAATACAGAAAATTGGTATGCATCTTTCCTTTTAAATTCAAAATATAATGTTTTATTAATATTTTTAGTATACTAAGTGGCAACGAAGATGACAGCAAAAACAAGTTATGGGATTGACACTGCAATAAATATTTCTGCCACGGAAATTTGAAAATCTGAGTACTGACATAAGAAGGAAGTTGTTTTTTTATTAAACATACATTGAATTTGTGTATGTCTAAAGGGACTTCCTGTCACAGCACTGAAATTTAGTGTTTGATCTTTAAGCTCAAATGTAAGTTGACACACTACCGCCACACGTACATGCACTCTCTTTCTTTAGTTAATAAATGTCTGGGCTTCTTGGAAAGGTCACTTCACTTTGGTAATGTCATTAGAGATCTCTCTCTCTCTTTTTCATTGCAGTGGCAGAGAATGTTAGTTCTTGGAATCATAGAAATTAAAGAGCAAGGGGTACCACAGAGGTCAACATATTCATCTGAATGACACTCTGGGACTGCCTTTTACAGAGACCTCTTCAGTGACTTGTTCCCTTCTATTTTGACTCCAACAAAAAAGGTGCTGTCAACCTCATATAGAGGGTTTTTTCACATTTCTACTTGTTAGGTGCTTTTTTCACTCAGTCTCTTTCTTTTTTATTGTAACTCAGTGTTCTTGGTTATTATCTTTCACTCTCATTCATCATTGCCTCATGAGCTTGTCCACATAATTTTGATTCATGGAGAGAACCAATTAGCTTCTGTATTCTCTAAAGAGATCTTCTACCTTTTTGAACACAGGTAAGACTGGCAGAGGAAGGAAATTAAAAGACCGACTCCATGGCTGAGATTAAGACAGAATGGGACTGTTCTCTCTCAAGAACAAACTGTTCATTCCTACTCTTGGGCTTTCTGAAGTTCTATACCTACAAATCTCTAAAAATCTCAGGCTTTCTGAGTTTTGGACATATCCAGGAAGATAAACAGTTGTGGAAAGTATTCTATTGGGCTACTGGGGAAAGTCAATTTAGCATAATTCTTGTGCAAAGCATGAAGTGCTTTTCTAAGCATTGAAAACATATCAATAATGTTAGGAGAAACAAAGGAAAGAACACATCAATACCAACATGAATAAAGGGAAGAGATGAGCACCTAGGAGGGTTTGTTGAAGGAGCAAAGGTCTTTGAGGGTAGTGACCAGTTATTCATTGTAATCCCAGCACCACAGAGTGTTGAAGAGCCTTGAATATAAACCTAGGAAGTTTGATTTTTTTTTCCTGTCCTTAGAGGAAGTGTGGTTTAATAGGAGGGAAAAGGACTCTCTAGCCATTATAAACCTTGGTTTGAAAATCACTGCAATGCTCACCAGCTGGGGAGGTTTCAGAAGAGATTTTACCATCCTTTGTCTCAATTCCTTTACATAAAAAAAAAGGACAGCAGGCAATGGCTTCCCACTTACAAGCTTGTTTTGACAATGAGAAAATAGACACTTGGAATGGCCCAATGTGAACTCACGTAAACTCTAGGATTTCAAGATATAATAGTAATTCTATTTCTTGCTTCCTTCTTTTTTTTTCATGATGGAACATTATTAAAGGTAATAATATCCCTTTTAGACTACTGTGGAACCCTTCTAACTCCACCACCTCTCTTCATTCAGTTTCCGTCAGTCTCCCACTGCTATTTCCAATACTCATCTTCGTATTCAATATTGCTATATCGAATTTGATAAAAATATTTTTCAGCTCAAAATAAAAGCTCTTCAGTATGAAATTCAAATCCATCCACAATCTGGTCCCTGTCTACTTCTCCAGCTCAAATATACAAGACTATTTTTTTATTCACTCAACAAATAGTCATAGGATACCGAGGATGAGCGAGGGACTGTATTAGATGTTAGGTGATTAAATTGAACATTTTGACAGAAAAAGATGGTAGAAATGTAATATTATAGATTCAAATTTTGATTATGCCTCGCTTGCTTTTTAAAATACATAGTATTACTTATATAATTATTTTTAAAACAATATTGTGTCTGTGTTATCTCAATTTTATTAATGAGGAAATAAAGGCTCTGGAAAATGAAATAACTTCCCCAAAATAAAACAGCATAGAAGAAGCCAAATAGAATTTGAACTATAAAATTTAAAAATCTGCAGTTTTTTTTTTGTTTCCCTTTGGCCTTTAGATTATAAAAAATGCTTTTTATCTGTATCCTCCTTAGTGAATTTTGACAAAGACTTTTATGTTTTCCAAAATATTTTCTTCTAAGTGCCAATAAAATATTTAAGAATGCTTTTTCTTACCCTCTTTATCCCAATAAAGGAATTTCCTTCCTCAGTCAGGAAACATTGAATGACACAGTTATGCAATGCAATTCTTGCACCTTTACAATTATTTTCTGGCCTAAGTTTTTATTCTTGGAAGGTTTGGAAGCGTTATTTATACATGACATTTTGAGGTTGGTAACCCTCTTCACAAATTTTCTCTTCTTCCAATGTAAAGGAAAAGAAAATCTCTTTGCATGCATTTTTTATCTCAAAAACTTTCAGGCAGGCATGTAATCAATTTTGACCCATTTGGAAACTACTGCATACATTGGGAAAAACATAGTCTCTGTGACCTTGGTAACAATTGCCCCCATTTTTCAACCAAAACCAAGGAAAGTCTTAGTGATTTGAATCTCTTGTCAAAATGTTCTCATCCATTACGTTGGCCAGACTGGACAGTGACCTAATTGTTACAGAGTTCTGTTCTGTTTGGGGTTCTTGGTCTCCTTGAGTCCCAATGTAGAGTGAGAATATCATTCCCCGCCAACCAAGGATACGAGTGACAAATCAAAGAATAAGAATGTGACCTAAGATATTTAAGGAAACTGTTCTTTCTCCTCTAGGAATCTCTCCTATTTGGGGTTACATTCTCAGAGTTCTACCTTTTGGGGGCCCACATCCAACTAACACTCAAGACTGCTGGATTTCCTCAATTCAGGTTCCTCTGCTCTCTTCCTCTACTGTAGGTTTTCTCAGCTGATTATTTATTACAGGTTGTGTGTTCATTTTTGGATGTAAAAATTCCTGTCAGAAAGTCTGAGGCTTCTCTGCAGTGTCAGCTTGGAGGTAACTGTAGAATGTGCCGCTGAGGCTGTACTCACAGAAAATTCTAGGTCTCTGAGAATGGCTGCCCATCATTTTCTCCTAAAGGGACCAGCAATTTAGGATAAGGTCTTTGATACCTAGCCCAAGCTCCCACACCCTCTGTATCCACCTGGAAGTGCACAGTGAAGTGAGGATATATGGATATATGGTCAAGTGTTGAGCTATTCATGGGCAAAGTCAATGAATCATTTTGTTGGTTGTCATTGAGTCGCTTCCTACTTTGATTATAGGCCATGCCCAATATGCAGGCACTTTTCCGCCAATGTCAGTTCTGTTATCAGACCTTCTATGGTAGTTTCAGCTGTGCTTTCAGTCTTCAGTCCTATATCATGGATTTCACACCGTTCCTGGTCCATGGAATGAGTCTTTTGTGTATATAATGTTTATGGATTGATTGATTGATTTCTATGCCATTTTTGTCATTTTGTACTTTGAGCAGGAGTAGGAAGCTGAAGCGTCTTTCAGTCTACCATCTTAAACACATGAGTTGCACATATGTTCTCTGTATGTTCAGAAATCCACAAACATCGCCAACAAATATTGACATGTTTCCCACCATTTGCTTTTGTCCTCAACAAATTGGGCAGCTGAAAAAAAAGTTTGCTTTTGAATCAACTCCAGGCTAATCCTGCATCCCTTACCAGGGCGGGAGAAACAAAAATGAAGCCATAGACTCTCATTTCCACAAGAATTCTCCCCCTTGCAAATGCCAATTGTGAAGCAGGTTCACTGTGCCCTGGTTACCAACTTGTCTGACTCTGGTGAGACAGAACACCAGGCACAGAGCAAGTTACATGAAGTGGGTTTATCATGTGCAGATAGGAATCAAAGGATACCAGAACCCCAGGATTTAATGTGACTTGGTTCCCCCAAGGTCAGGAAAGCAGCAAGGAATGGATGGGGTCTCATCTGCATGTACCCCACTGGACCTGCCACTGAGGGACCTCAACAGGCAGCCGACCCTGGGGCACATGCCTTGAGATCATGTGACTCACGGGACTAAAATTTTGAAGGACATCCTGCTCTTGGGGAGACTGGAACAGAATCCAGGCTCTTCTGGCCATTCCTCCCTTATCTCAGGATGGTGCATTCCCAGCACAATCCATAGTTACACTCCACAACCACAAGTAAGAAAAGGGAGGGGAACTGGCTTGGCCACTTAGAGAGCAGTCCTATACCAACTATGTCGAAAAGACACACCCCAAATCATGGTTTGGGTGTGGCAAAGTCATAACATGTATCCAAAATGTTTATACCCCCATAACATCTTGAAATAAATAAATTAATTTAAAAAAACAAACAAACAAAAAAGTAAATTTAAAGGAGAGTATGCACTCTCCACAGTTAGCAGCTGAAACTACCTACAAGATCACTGTCTAATGAAACTTGCAGGAATCAGAAATCTTACCCACTAACAGGATTTACTATCATTTTCAAGGACACAGGCAATTCCCAAACACAGGTGAAACAGAGAGAGTCCCAAGACTCACAGTGCTGCTCTCTCTGCAGAGGCTTTCTTCCCACAGCAGATGAGGTGGTCACTCAGTTAGATATCTGTTCATCTCGTTAACACCTGAACTTCTCCATTTTAGACTCATAATTTTCTAACTTACCTGTCTTCTTCCAGGGAGGCACACCTCATAAATCTGTATATTCCAGATGTCTTTGCTAGAAACAATTCTAAACAGCCAGGCACATTCTGGTAAAAGTCTTCCTTAGATAAGAATTCTCCTGCTAACAGAAACCATTTAGTTTGATTGACAGAAGGACTAGCATTAGCATGTTAAAAAGAGATTAGACTAGGTCACCTGCCTTCTTTCTTAGGAATGTCTCCCCTCCCACCAGCCACTCTACCTTCCCATCTCCTCCCAAAAAAGGAGTAAATGGATGGGAGATTTGCTGCTTAACTCCTTCCTCCCCAGAAAATAGTCCCCCAGAAAATAGTGAAACTGATTTTATCTTATAAGGGCTACTGTTGCATTCAGTTGTAATTCAACATACTGTAGTAAGAAACTGAATTGTTGTTGTTATTTTAATTCTTTCCTCAAATCCTCCGCAAACTGAAAATTCTAATGAAAAGCACAGAAATAGAGCAATTATGAGAATCATTCTTTATCCACATAGAACATATTTTCCTTTAGTTTTTATTTCTAAAATATGTTTGGCAAAGCTTCTAGTTAGCTGCCCCACTACCACCATATATGAAGCCATTAAATGTGTGAAATCCTAATTGTTAGAATTTTACTGTTACAAATTAGAGTTTCAATATTTAGTAAATAACACATCTACTTAGAGAAAAACTGGTAATTCTCAAAGTCAGATGTAGAAAAGAGTTTCTGTTTTGTCTGTCAACTGCTATTCTTTGATAATGGCTGCCTAGAACATTGTGTTGAGAAGGATTCTGAAGCTAGTCATAAATTTAACAACAACCAAAACATACTGTGATTAGTCAGTAATTTTGGTCATGAGCATGGATCTTGCTACTCATAATCTAAGCCACTATTAAACATTTACAGCTGAGTGGTATGAAGAATCTGAGAATAGTTTTGATAGAGATGGATAATATGAACCAGTTGCCTAGAACAGTTCCAGTTTTTACCTGCTTGTCCAAATATAAATTTTATAGTAATTTTAGTACTATTTACTCTCGAAAATGTTCTATGAGGATGGTATGCTATTAGAAATAGAACATAGATATGCCAGAATGTCATATTTCTAGATACAATCTCTAGAGCTAGAAAGTAAGAAATTAAATTGAGAGGCATTAGATTTAGAATCCTATTTATCAATCTAACTAATCAATCTAATTACAAAAAATAATATTTAATAAGGGATCTTAAAGACAGTCACATGCGGAGGAGATATAAGCACTAACGTGAGACGAGAGGGCCTGTATGATTCTCAAAATCCCTTCGAACTTGAGACCCCTGTTTATATGTTTTATTTCACTGACTGTGTAACTGAAACCCAGAAAGTTTAACAGAATTATTCAAAGTTACACACCTTGTTTTTGGCACATCTACTGATTCCCAGATCAAGGCCTCTTTCACATGCAGCATGTTTATAACATCATTTTTATCATGTATCTCAGGACGGCTGTAGTGGGTTGAATAGTTGCTATGGTTTGCATGTTTTTGTTACCTCCAAAACTCATGCTGAAATTTAATCCCCAATGCAAGAGTGTTGGAAGGTAGGGCCTAATGGGACATATTTGGGTCATGAGGACTCTGTGCTCATGAATGGATTAATGCCCTTGCAAAGAGCCTCAAGGAGGGAGTTCACTCTCTCCTGCTCTCTTGCTGTTCCACCCTTTGCCAGGGGATGACACAGCAAGAATGTCCTCACCGGATGTCAGCCCCTTCATCTTAGACTTTCCATTCTCCAGAACTGTAAGAAACAAATTTCTGCTTTTTATAAATTACCCAGTTTGTGGTATTTCGTTATAGCAGCACAAAATGGACTAACACAATGGTGTCCCTCAAAAACTCATGTTCACCCAGAATTTCACAATGCTATTTTATTTGGGAATAGGGTTTTTGCAAATATAATTAAGAATCTCAAGAAGAAATCATCCTGAGTTTAGAGTGGGCCCTAAAGCCAATGACTGGCATCCTTATAAAAAGGAGAGGACACAAAAAGTCACAGACACACAAGGAGAGACTGCCATGTGATGATGGGGTCGGAGATTGAAGTGATGCTTCTACTAGCCAAGAAAGGATGAGGATTGCTGACAAATGCCAGAAACTAGGAGAGAGGCATGGAACAGATTTTTCCTTGCAGCCTACACATGAAACCAACCCTGTCAACACCTTGATTTCAGACTTCTGGCCTCCTAAACGGTAGGAGGATAAATTTCTATTGTTTTAATTCATCCGGGTTTTGGTATTTTGTTATAGCAGCCCTAGGAAACTAATACAACAGCCCTCCTCATTCACATCTATTTCAAAAAGGCAGATTAAATTGTAATCTTCAGAAGACAAGGATAAAATTATCTATATTCATGTATCTTTTCTGTTATTCTTTGGACGGCGCAGTTAGAAATCCAGAAAAGCCTGAATCCTACTCCATGATTTAGCCCCACTTTCTCCTCTCTTTCTCCAACCTTCAACCCAGCCCCTGCTGCAACCCACCCCAACCAAAGCCAGTTTCTTGGAGAGCTACATATAAGGAACAGAGGTCACTAGAAAAACAAAGTATTACTGTATTTATCGGGATAGCATGACTTAACCCCTAAATCAGAGTTCCGGTAAAAATTTGGCTGACATATATAGATCAAGGTTGAGGCTTACATGGAAAGTCCTGGTTCCCACTGAATTTAAGTCCTGAGTTGGAAACAAGAGGGACATGGCTGTGTGTAGATCCAGCTAAGGGATGTGAATCTTGCTGATGTCTGCTTTCTATACGACAGAGAGAAGCAAGAAATACCTAAGAGTGCCATATGCACATGTGTGCATTCTATTCTTTAAATATCCAGCCACCAAACTCATCAATAACTATTGTCCTATCTAAATTCTAGATTTTGATTGAATTAGCAGCTTCTCTTGTCTCAGAGGGGAGCTAGAATTAAGTGAGAAGACGTAGAATATTCCTGTTGGAAAAAAAGTATAGCGTTTTTCTTTCTTCTGCTTTCCAAATTGATCCCAGTGCCTTGCATATAGTTAGGCATTCAATAAATGTCTACTGAAATGACAAGGTCAGTTAAAACAATGAACATCAAATACACTACTGCCATACCTTTATTAGGCCCAGCTCTGTCTTGCTTTTTTCTCAGACAGTAGGGAAACTTCAATGAGAATTTGCTCTTATCTCTGTTTATTCATTTATTTCAAGCTTATATAAAGGGACTATTAAACGGCAGTTTTCCTGGTAGGCACTGAAGATCCAATGATTAATATGAAATACTTCATGGAGCTCAGAATACATTGTGGATAAGAATAGAAAAATAAGCAAAGAAGTATGATATGGAGAAAAGTGTCATTATAGAGGTATGTTCAGACTTCCATAGAAGCACCAGGGAGCTAGAGCTGACTCTGAATATCAGAAGATGGAAGATCAGGAAAGGTGAAACTGAGATGGGTCTTGAATGATGAGTACAGAAAGTATAATCAGAGGAACAAAGGGTAGAGGGTAGAATATTTAAAGCAGAGAAAGAAGTTTACTTAAAATCCTATGGAGATGAAAGAGGATTGGGCAGAGACAGGAGCCGCACAAAAGCAGTTTAGACTCTCCAAAACGCTGGATGTGGATAGGTGAAGAAAACAGAAGAAATTGGACAGGCAAGTGGAGGTTATGCCCTGGTGGGTCAGGAGAGACTGAACTACACATTTAAAACTGGAAAATTGTGATACTCATGATGACTATGGCATCTTTGAATAAAGGCTGAATAAAAACATATGTAGCATATTTTGATGGAAGAGATTCACTTACAGGCTGTATAATGTCACTTAGGAAGTTAATTTATCATAGAATTTTTATTATAAGTAAATTATAGAAAAATAATTCAAATAATTTATGAATAAAATGTATAATAAAACTAATATATATTGACTACTCTTTCAATCACTTAGTAAAATATTCTCTTTCATAATAGAGTAACTGTCCAACATAAGAACTATTACCATCCCATTTGGTGGATTGGAAAACTGAGGTATGGAGAAATTATATATCTTTCCCAAAGTAACAGACCTGGTCAAGTCAGGAGTCAAACTCAGGCTGTTCAATCAAGAGTATGTTCTTTTACACCGGTGCATTACAATGTAATGATGGATTGCCAAGGCATACATGATGTGGGTGGCCCATGGGTTTTGCTCTTGTTAGTTCTGAAATCCATGATACAAAATCAGAAGTGGCTCTGCTAGAGTTAGAGAAGCCCTAAGTAAAATCCTCACATGGAATAAGTTATGCTCCTCTGACATATACTTTTTTATTTTTTTACATAGCCTAATTCAAATGTTCTGGCCTTGTCATATTCTTTGCTTCTTGTTGGCATTTTTGTGATGGGCATACCTTCTTTTAGTGTCACTTACAGTAAGTACTTGGCTTTTTCAGCCAGCTTATGTTGTTTATGAATTGCTGTATCATCTTCCCCTGGAGTTAAATTCTAAGTTTTCATAGTTCTCATAAACAAACCACTCTGAGTATGTTACTCATACATGAGCAGCATCTGTCTGACTCTGACTGGGGGAAATTGCTTGTGGCATGATTGGTATATTAGTCCACTAGAGCTGCCATAACAAAATACCACATTCTGGGTGGCTTAATCAACAACAATTTATTTTCTCACAGTTCTGGAGGCTAGAAGTCTAAGATAAAAATATAGGTAGATTCGGTTTCTTCCAAGGCCTCTCTCCTGGGCTTGCAGATGGCTGTGTCCTCACCTGGTCTTTCTTCTGTTCTCCTGCATCCCTGGTGCCTCTTTGTGTATGCAAATTTTCTTTTCTTATAAGGACACCAGTCAGATTGGATGACAGCCCATCCTGAGAACCTCATTTTAACTGAATTATCTCTTTAAAGACTCTATCTCCTGGTAGGGCACAATGACTCACACCTGTAATCCCAGCACTTTGGGAGGCCAAGGCAGGAAGATTGCCTGGGGCTAGGAGTTCAAGACCAGCCTACACAACATAATGAAACCACATCTCTACAAAACATAT
>CAUYSK010035270.1:0-53863 GCA_963575035.1 Avahi laniger | reverse complement strand
CTCATTTCTTAATCCCAAAATTACCCACTCAAGTAAATTATACATCTCATAGCTTCCTCACCTCCTTGATATCAAGCATTTAAAAAACTATTCCTAAAGCTGAATAGTACTCCATGGTATACATATACCACATTTTGTTAATCTATTCAGGTTTAAGAAACATTGGTGATATAGCACCTCTTGTATTCTCCTGGATGGAGCTGGAATGCATTCTACTAAGTGAAGTATCCCAAGATTGGAAAAACAAGCACCACATGTACTCACCATCAAATTGGTATTAACTGATCAACACATAAGTGCACATATGAGAATAACATCTATTGGATGTTGGGCAGGGGGGAGGGAGAGGGGGGAGGAGAGAGAGGGGACGGGTATATACATACATAAAGAGTGCAATGCGCACCACTACCCAGGGAATGGACACGCTTGAAGCTCGGACTTGGGGGGGAGGGGAGGCAAGGGAAACATTTGTAACCTAAACATCTGTACCCCCATAATATGCTGAAATAAAAAAAAAACTATTCCTTATTAATTAGCTTAAACAGTGGAAGAATCGGAAATTAGAACTGTTTAAGAATTTATCAATGGTATTTTTGGTACTTTAGAATAAACAGAGCACAGCCATATCAACATATTTCTTTTGACTCATACTTTAAATAACTAAAATAAACCAAGTCCCAAATCCCTTGAAATATTCTAAACTAAAATGTTCCTTTTGGCTCTTGAGCCCTCTATTTGCCCTTCCCTTACCCACACACAAATGCCCATAAGATTATTGAGTTAGAGCTATTTGAAGGAAACAATTACTTAAATATCTTCTCTCACTTGTTCTTTTCTAAAGACCCTCATGAGTATGAGATTTTGTTTGAGGGATGTCTATACTCCATGTACTTTGTGGGAAAATTGGTTCTTTTAAGAGAATTCATGTCTTACCCAGGCATCACATGGTTAGGAGTAACTCAGTAGCAAAGGGACACGTTACTTCTTCATCAAGGCAAAAAATGAGAGAGTTTTATTCATTAGGTTAGTGGTATAAAGTAGTCACTTTGAAATTAGATGTAAGTATGTCTTCCACTTCCTTGTTTAGTGACTTTATGATGTCTTAGCTTTTCATTTTTCTCTAAAGATTGTTTTGAGAAACAGGATATCAGTTCTAAAGTATCTAACACATATTAGGTTCTTGAGAAAAATAAATTCCCTTCTGATTTCCAGCAAAACTCTTATAAGAACACTGATTGCCAACTCTTTAATAATTCCTCTCATTATGAAAATATTTTTTTAGAAGTTGGTTCTAAGTAATGAATTTATTTATTGCAGAGTTATATCATTTGCTTTCCACTACTCATGAGTATCTTAAATTGGTTGAAAATGAAAATTTTAAAAATCAGATAATATAATTAAGATGGTGGCATAGCAATTTTGTAGTTTCTTTCTATATTCTCAAATGTAGTAATAGATTAGAATTAATCTACAGGAAAAAAAACCTAAAATATGTTATTTACAAATATATTAGTCATTAGTTGTCTCCTTGAGATTGTCTCAAGCAGCTTAAGTCAATGAAATCTTAAGAAATGTGATTTCCTGTCAAATACAAAATAAAATAGCAATAACATCAACAAACTTGTTTTTAACCATTAGCTGCTTCTTAACATATATAGACATTTAACAATTTTTATTTTCAGATTTGCAAGGAAATTTTTGTTTTTGTTTCTTTCTATGGTCTCTAATTTTTCTCAGTATCTTGCAGCCCCTGCCTCTAAGTAAGAGGAATGCATTTTATTACCATACAAAGTATGTCTTTCTATTCCTTTTTCTGTCCTCAACTCCCCTACCACATGCTACCGCTATCAGTCTTCCAGGGAATATTTTTTTAAGTTAATGAGGACTATTTCAATTTGAGTAGAATGGGTTTGGATTACATCAAGAATGTTTTTTAAAGGCAACAAAAATTGAATAAGATTAGATCCAATTTCACTTTTAATATCATCTAGTGGTTCCATAATATTTGTTCATCATAAACAATAAATTTAATGTTATAAACTAAGACTAGATTGAAGCAATTTGTAAGAAATTTATACAACTCTCTTAAAACACAAAATGAAAGAAATTCAATTTATTGTGTAACCCTATCCCATTTCACTTGTTATTATAATGTATTTTTATAGTTCCTTAGGGCAAATCTGTGATGATTTTATTTTTAAAGATTCACTGCTACTGAACAATATTCTTTATATCACCAGTTAATGTTATTATTCTATTAAGAGTTAAGTCTCTTTATGTTTCACTTCAAAGTAATCCCTGATACTTCTGTGTATTTTAATTTGGCTGTTGTTAGCTGACTAGCTATTAAAGTGAAACTCCGATTTCAATATTCACTATAGAATGACTACAAAGCAACCAAATAATGGATTCACAGTGCCTAATTTCCTGATCATTTATCTAAAGGACTTGGTGTGTTCCTATATCTTTCCTCTTCTACACTATATTATTGAAAACATTTTTTAGACAAAAACAATGTATTCCAAGTTACAAAATTAGAAGATAAATTTATAAACTTCATATATTTTACTAAGTTTATTGCTAACAAAATGTAGCAATGGTACAAATTAAAGAATATTTCAAGTGTACTTGTTATATAGATTAAATTATATTCTTAATTTTGACTACTCATATACCATGTTCATAATCATATCAGAGATTGATATGATATAATGAAATAGAATTTTTAACTTTTCTTTTATCCATTCAATTAGTTCTAGGCATTTGTTTGACTGAGTTTGAGTTTTATTTGCTTTGTTTTTATTGTTTTGAGAAATAATATGGTTTAATCTTGTATCATATACTGGAAAAGATTGGTAGGTATCAACGAATCTCTATCATAAAAGTGATTCTCTGAAAATTGGTGGACATTTCAAATTGAAAATTATTTTTTAAATTGAACTGGAGATAACTAGAGAAATAAACTACTGAAAATGTAAGTGAAGTATCCCAAGAATGGAAAAACAAGCAGCACATGTACTCACCATCGAATTGGTATTAACTGATCAACACTTAAGTGCACATATAAGAATAACATTTATTGGATGTTGGGCAGGGGGGAGGGGAGAGGGGAGGAGGGAGAGGAGAACGGGTATATACATACATAAAGAGTGCAATGCGCACCACTACCCAGGGAATGGACACGCTTGAAGCTCGGACTTGGGGGGGTGGGCAAGGGCAACATACATAACCTAAACATCTGTACCCCCATAATATGCTGAAATAAAAAAAAAAAAAGAAAATGTATTGGGAAATGCATTTTAAATGGGTGAAAATACATGGTTAATACTGAAGCATCCAATTATATTGAACACATTTTTTGTAAAGTTAGGAACTACCCTAGAAAAAACAAAGATATTTTTGCTTTTAAAATATATTCATTCTTTCATTTATCCAATGAATATTTATTGAGTGTCTGCGCAAAGCTTTGACAAAAAAAGACAATGCAGGACCTCGTGGAGCTTATAAATTCCTAAGGGAGATGTTGTCAAAAAAGCAAGCACTACAGTGATTAGTGTTACAAAAGACACAGTATTGTGGCAATAGAATAGAAGAACTGACCTGCACTATGAGATCTTCCTGTTGTTGTATTTAAGCTGAAACTGAAAAATGGGTAGGAAAACCTTGGTGAAAGTAAGAAAAAAAAATTCCTGGACTGCAGGATTATCATGGGCAGGGGAATAATATTCTTAGTATCCACAAGCCCATGTAAAGGTTTTTCCAAAACTAAGATCTCTGATCTAGATTCAGAATGTGATATAACATTGAAAGGCAACAAAAGAATGCAAAATGCTATTTATTAATATATATGTTCAACGTGTTAAAAGTAGCTGTGTGTTGATTGCAGTTTATAAAATAATTGTATGATTAAAAAACTGAAAAACAAGAACCACCACCAAAAATCTAATGATAAAATTAGCCAGCATAGGATAGTGGTTAGGGCCAGAATGACTTGGTTTTCAGGCCTACTTCTATCATTTAAGAAAATGCTATTACGTACTGAAGGCCTCAGTTTCCTTACTTACAAACTGAGTATAAAAATATGAGCTATGCTGTAGATACAGTATTTGGTAAAGATTCAGGCATTTAGTAAACATCATCGTTAGTTATTGTCTACTTATAATTAGAACTATTGTTTTCAAATGCAAACTATTTAAAATTTTAAATGGAAAAATAGATTTCTCAAAAATGTATAAATATATTATGTATCAATAAAAATACTTGAATAAAAATTATGAAAGTAGATGTCAGATTTGAAATGTATATACTGTTAAGATGAGAATCTGATTACCGGATTGAAAATAAATATAAATTGCATAGTTTTCCATAGAAATGAGAAAAGCAACAAAAAGTGATTTGAAAAATATGCTTAGTTCATAAATGAGCCATTTATTTACTAAGAATAATCCATACCATTTGAAAGAAACCTCATGAACAACAAATATGCATTTATACCTATGTAATGATAATTTTCCATAGGAATAAGAGCTTGTATCTTTGGTATTCACAAGTGATGAAGTCTTAAATGATATCTTAGATATTAGATAAGCTAAAGAAAATTATAATATAAAAATTATAAACATTTCAAATAGTAATTTAAAAATAACCATCTAAAGCATTATTTTCCTATATAGTGTAATTCTAATGAATATATTTTCACATGTGTCTCTTAATCTTAGATTTCAGACTGAATTGAATTATGATGTTCTGGAAGTTCACGATGGGCCAAATCTTCTGTCACCCTTGCTTGGATCTTACAATGGCACACAAGTGCCCCAATTTCTATTTAGTAGCAGTAATTTTATATACCTTCTATTTACAACTGACAACAGCCGTTCCAATAATGGTTTCAAGATTCATTATGAAAGTAAGTAATGACAGAAATTTTTTTACTGTCCCGTTCTGTTTGCCCTACATTTGGTACTATTACTGCATTATTAAGAAAAATAGTAGCTTTATTTATTTATTATAAATCAAAGCTTTCCTTAATCTATAAGAATGCTAATGGTTTACAAGGTGTGTGCAATAGTAAATTCTGCAATATATTTTTCAACAATATCTGTCTAATATCATTATGAGAGAAAATACCAGGGAAATGTCAGAAGTATTATATAATTTTTTAAAAATGAGTTCATATAATAATCATATTTTTGTAGTTCTAAAAGGCAAACAATAGACAATACATGTCAGTCTAACATATATATGAACAATGACATATTCTTTTAGCATTTACTTCACAAATTCAATTATTTGGTTATATTTTACTCACACTAATTGCACAAAACTTTCATTTAAAATATTTGATTTTAGTATTTTGTATAAAAGATTGAAATTATATTAATTTGGAAAGTAAAATATATACACATATATTCAAATATGGTTAACATAACTAATCAGAGACTATTAAAACAAGCTATAATTCAAAATTTTGGAATTAGTTTATAATAATCCCTATTAAAATCTTATAGTTTTTTTTAGAAATTTAAAATACTTCTTATTTAAAAATATTTTAATACTGATATTTACATAGAAACAAGTCTCTTTGTAAACATTTTGCACATTGATACATGTGTAGCTTATTGCATATGATGTTTGTATATGAAAAAATATACAAATTCAGATATGCACACATTTCATCATGAAATGCATTGCCATATACCTTTGCATGAAATATAGTTTTGGTAAATGGATCTAACAGCACACTGAAGAGGGTTACTGCAAGATATCTTTGTTTCAAGTGCATATGTTATTTCTTTTTATATTTAGGTCTCTTATGACCCCTTCTCCCTCAGGAAAAAAATTCTGCATTTGAAATTAATAGCTTTATATTAGCTGTTGGGCATCTCTCTTCAGTAGATAGGGTCAATGGACTCGTGGGTTTTTAAAATCATGATCAATATATATTTATTGCTTTTCCTTTTTTAATCTTCTTATTCACAATATTGTTCAACTATATTAACATCCCATTATTTCGAACTTTATGGCATGGAAGTATATTTCCTAAGCATTATTTTAAAGCGCAACAAGAGAATCCACACATATTTGGAAATTCAAATGAACTAAAGGGCCTTAATTGAGATCTTTAATTTAACATGTATTTGTTCAAGCAGAGTCAGAGTATTTATTTTAAATAATCTATTTTAAAACTAATTTTTACTAGCAACTAACTGATATCAGTATGCAGACACTTTTTCTTTTAGTCCATTGCTGCATCCTATGCCCAGTAAGTCATGTTCAATTCCACTCTACCCAAGATATGTGGTCTTTATTAGAAATAGGATTATCTTAAGGGTTAAATTAAACTATACATGCAAAATGTCAGCATAATAGCTAACACTCAATAAGTTCTCAATAAATGATAGCCCTTATATTTTTCCTATGAAAGCTAAACAGATTTGGAATAAAAATCAGAAGTTCAACTCAAATGCATACCTTCAGTCAACAAGTTTGTCACTTATAGATCCTTGGTGACATAGTCAATGGTATTATCAAGGGCTATTTCCTTAAAAGGCAAAATGGAGGCTGAGAAATGAGAAATGTTGAGTTGATTAGAGATACACCTGATATTGATTTTGTCAAATCTGGCAGGAGGCAGTAACTTTCTATTTAAATTAGTCTACAACAAATCACTTTATCTCATTTATATGCTATTAGTCTCATGGTTTATTTACTGTTGTGAAATAATGCACAACATCATAAATCCTTTCTTATAAAGAATCAAAAAAAACCTTTTCATTTGTCACTTTCTTAATAAGTTTCCCAAACTGAAACTAACCAAACTATCTTTTTTACTTTTTTTTTAAACACCAGAGGTTAATACTAACCAAATTACCTTTTTTACATAAACCATTCACAAACCACAAAATCAGTAGATCGCTAATTAAATCTTTAAAAGCTTATTTGACATTTGGTGAAGTTGTATTTTTTTATTTTTCTAGAGAAAAGAATTTGAATTCCCCAGCGAACCAAAACATTATGGGAAGGATTTCTTGCAATGCTACCACTGCTTGCACTCCAGGTTTCCATTGCATTCCTTTTCCCAAGGCCCTTTTTGCCTCACTCTATCTCCTCTCAAAACAGAAGTGTTAGGGTGGGGACTCCCTGAGTGGAATGAGAAAGGATTCTCAACACAAAGATTAGAATAATTTTAAAGAAAGAAAGCTTATTTTACTTCCCAAAGGGGGTGGGGAGAAGGGCTCAGCACAAAGAAAGAAAGAGATGAGAAGTACCACCATGTAGGCCTCAAGCCCAAGGGTCTCTGGACTTTTATGGGGGTAAAGAGAAAAAAAGTTTATTGTGGCAGACTGATAGAAGAAAAATAGCTCTGAAGCCGCTGCATCTGTTCTCCCTTCCCGCCTTTTTTCCTCTTCTCTGTGAAGCTGCCTTATCAGGGTCCTTGAAATTTGGTCATGAGCTGGAGCTGGGAAGCTTGAACCCTTGCTGTCTGCTTGGGAACTCATCAAGGCTGTTAAACAAACTCTCAAATAAAACAATTTTCTTAATCTCAAAGACAACAAGTTGAGCCCAAGCGGTTAATTTAACAAAGAGGAAGTTGCATTGTAATTAAAAGGGGCAATTACTGTGCTGTGAGTTTTTTCCTTTCTCTTTTTGTCAGATAGTTTATTTTTCTCTCTTAGATAGTTTATTAGTAAGACCACCTTTCAAGGGGGGGTTGCAAAAACTGTATCAATAAGATAAGATTATTTATACTTTTCAAAACATATCAACAATAACAGCAACAACACAGAACAGACTTTAGGAACATAATCATTTTTTGTTTCTGTATGTTTTTTTCTCCAGGAAAAATCACTTTTATTTATATGGTTTATTGCTTGAAATACAAATATAATTAAGTCTGTGTGAATATCTAAATATTGTATAAAACTTTAAAGTTAGATAAAAAACAAACCTATAGATATATATCATCTCCAAATGCATATTTTCATGTGCATGTATACATATAGTGCTTTTTTCCAATTATGGAAAATGGTAGACATCAAAAATTATATACAATTTAAATAAGTTGTTATATCTATGATCAATATATATTTGGGGGATAGGTAAGAGAAACAAAAATGTAAAATGTTCAAATATGTTTATTATATGAATAAGTAGAAAATCGATTTCAAGATTTTGCCTTAAAAATTCTGTAAAACAATAAGAGAAATGCAAAAATTTGATATAATACAAACATGAACTTCTGAAAATTATGTATGTTGTCAAAACTTAAGAATCTTCTAAACCTACTTCACTCCCAATTACATTGTATTTTTTAATAATGACTGTTTGATGGTAATCATACTGATATCTGTCCATCATATTTCTCATTTTTGCATTTTTGCAATATTTTCATTGCCTTGATTATGCATTGACTTATTTGCTCGTTAATTAATTATGAAATATTTTTTAGACTTATTTTGTGACTCCTAGATCTACATAGCTCAGTGAGAGACATAAAAGAAATGCATCATCTTGCTTCAATCATCAGTCGGAAAGCCAAAAAGGATAAATGAAATTTTTAAAAATTTTATTTTATAATTTTGGAGGTGCAAGTGCAGTTTTATTACATGAACATAGTGCATGGTTGTAAATGAAGTCTGGGCTTATAGTGTAGTCATCACCCAAATAATGTACATTATACCTATTAAGTAATTTTTCATCTTTCACCCCCCTCCCAAACTCCCACCCTCTAATCTTTCCATGTATCCAATGTCTATTATTCCACTCTGTGTTCAGACAAATGGAATTATTAACTCTGTACTATTCACTGACCTTTACTCTGGAAATCTGAAGCTATCGAAATCATTTTTGAATAATTAAATCTTACCAAAATTTTACCATACTTTATATTTCAATGATCTCTTTAACCCCTATTCACCTGATTTCAAAAGATTTTACTACAACATTAGAGTTTTAAGTAAAGAATAGTTATATGTGAGCCAGAGCATTAATGGAAGATAAAGACTTGAAGGCAAGGGGATCTAAACTTTTCTGTTAAAGATTGAGAGGATTGGATACATTAGGAGGACAACTGAAGGTACTCCTGGAAAAGAAAGAAATCATAAAACTTGTGAAGATACCTACCTGATTGATGAAGAATGACCACTGGGAGATAATGAAAATTAATAAAGTAAGATCTAATTTGGGAATCTTGAATTTCAGGGCAATGACTTTGAACATGGTCCCATTAGCAGTAGGGTATAAAAACAAAGAAATAGCATATTTTAGGGATATGTATGTCCAAAATTTAGTGTAGAATAAATTAGACATGAAAGATATTGAAGAGATGTCAAATATTATTGTTTGTTTCATAGACTTGAAGCTTTGGATAGGGTAAGGGAAATAATAAATGACATGATGCTTTTCAACAAGCATAGATTTCAGATGTATTTTGTGGAGGAAAAAAAGAAGGATTCAAAGATGAATGAGATTTACAATGTGTTAGGTGCCTAGAAAAATAGTGGTCACACAGAGAAGAGAAATCTAACAGACAAAAATAGTTGTGTTAAAAATAAAATTGGCTATGTTATATTTTAGTTTCTTATTTTAAAAAAGCATTTAAATGAAATGAATATGTTTAATAAATATTCTTAAAAAATACAATTTACTAAAATTAAACTTTTATTTTGTATTATTTTGCTTAGCTTCATTTTTAAATTGGGTAGCTAATACCAATAAATATTTTCTTATGTGATTGATTTAAGATAATTATATAATTTTGAAAATTCTAATTACTATAGTTTTGGAATATAGATATGGTAGTTATCCAGTGTTTAAATTTTCCATTAAGAAGAATAAGATCATAATTTGTTACACTTTATACCAGTGATTCTTAACTAGGGGCATTTTTTATTGTCATGAATTGAGAAGTGCTACTGGCATCTAGCAGGTTGAGGCCAAGGATATTTCTAAACATACTCCATGGTACAAGACACCCCACAACCAAGAATTATCTAGTTCAAAACACTAATAATGCCAAGATTGAGAAACCATACCTTATTAAAGAAAAAAAATTGTCATGGTATTATCTCAGCTATGGATTATAAATTGCAAAGAAGTTTATCATCAGAAGATACCAAGTACCCTACAAACTATTGAAAACACCAACAGGTAGACAACAAAGTACTTGTACTCTTGTATTTTACTTGGAAAGATCTTGGTGTTCATATTTTCATATATTGCAAAATTCTCCTTATTCTTTTGGTGATTGAATGAGGAAATTTTTGTGTAATATTTAGAACTGTGTATAGAACATAATAGGTTCAATAAATACTAATTACTGCTATGATTATTATTGTGTACATATATATGTAAATTTATAACAACACAAAGTTTGATCGATAATTATACATGTTCAAGTTCTTATATAACTAAATCACATGAATTTGATCTTTACTGGTAGGAAATGACAAAATGATTTGTTCGATAAATTGTTTTTTTTTTTTTAATGAAGCCATGAGTATACTTATTTGTGAAGATCATCACTCACAATTGTCTGAAGAAATAGAAATCATTTTCAGCAAATGTCAATCCTATTAAGCTTACTCTTTATTTTATTCCCTTTGTTTCCCAGGTGTTACAGTGAACACATATTCTTGCTTGGATCCTGGCATACCTGTACATGGCCGTCGCTATGGTCATGATTTCTCCATTGGGTCTACTGTTTCATTTAGCTGTGATCCAGGGTACAGGTTGAGCCATGAAGAGCCTCTTTTATGTGAAAAAAACCACTGGTGGAGTCATCCACTCCCAACTTGTGATGGTAAGAATTCATTCAACATGCAAAATATGCTGATTTATAAACAAAAAAAATCAATATTGTCTTTGTAAAATGTGGGGTTTAACATAATCATAAATCTTTTATATTTCTAAAAGCTTGTCTTGAATTTTGGCAATTTTATGTTATCAAACCATTAATAAAATAAAGAATATTGATAATCAGGCAAACTTAGCTTATGCCTAAAGATGCTATATATATGTGTGTATGTGTGTAACTATATATATATACATATACATATCTCCTGTACATATATATTTTTTAAATGTGCTTTTATAATCATTTTAATTACATATTGTAGACCCTTTGACAAAATGGCATTGAAAATTGCCAAATTGGTGTCAGATGAATTCACTGAAGGAATACAGCATTTGCTTCCTGCCCTGAAAGGCAACATGTACCAATCCAAATGGAAGTTCAGTCGATTCCCCAAAATTCTGACTAGCTGCACAGCATCATGGCAGTTTGCTCAAACGTCCTTACGGTGGCAAGTTCCTAGTTATAATAAATAGTATACCAGTATTCTTTGTTGCTGCTTTGTTTTTATGAGAATAAGTTTGAGATGCTTCATTTTTCAGGAAACACGTGAAAATATCATGGAAGAAGCTGGTTCCCCTAAGATCGAGAAGTGCTTTCTTACTTGCTTTGTCAAAAAAAACACATTCAATATAAATCTATGTGTTATTTAATATGGGCTTAATTTCTATTTACAACACATTTTGAACTTGTATACTTATTCTTTTTTAAGGAGAAAAATTACATTTGTCATTTTGTGATTAAATTTTCAAGTACTGCCAATGCCATCATTTTTTAGAGACAGTTTTAGGCCAATTTGTTTTTATAACAGAGTTTAAGCAAATCAACACATCTTCCTCATGTTTGGTACAATACCATTTGTAATAGTCAGTGTTCTTGTTATTGTAGTTGACAGAACCCAACTCTCACTGATTTTTAAAAAAAAAGCAGAAATTGTTCAACTATTCAAATCTTAGAAAAGGCAAGGTGGCATATTTCTCATTGCTAATTATAAGCATGAATTAAAACCTTTTCGAGAGTGTCTCTATCTTTCATTTAGATTTTTTTCTGTGTATTTGCATAATTCTCTTCAATTGTAGCCAGGCTTTTTCCATGTGGGGAATTGACTGTTAAAAACACAGTCTCAGGATGATGAAAGTTTATAGTGTTGTAACTTCAGGATCACAGAAGAATGAGAGCTCTTCCTTGTTCCTATTAGAAAAATCCCAAGAAACGTATCTGACTGGTCGATACCTGAACACTTACTGTAGTAAAAGGAGGAGGGTCAATTACAATTGACTTTGTCCAAATCATGTGCCCATCCATCCCTATGGTTGAGACATATGATAGTGGTATAAGGGTACTACATTTGCCAGGATCTGATAAAGCCACAGTATTAGCACGAGCATTCACCATTAAAGAGTGGTATGAAGGCAATATTATCCCAAGAAGCAGGAAGGTAAAATATAATGTCCAGGTAAACCAACACATTTAACTTATATTAATAATAAAAGCAAGTATATCCAGTTTTCCCAGAAACATCACAGCCCCTCATCATCTTTCACAAATGCAACTGTCATCAACTTTAAATTTAATTTCTGACTTTTTCAATCAAACTTTCATCTTTCACACTAAGTTATTTTATGTTATACTTTATGTAAAAAATATTTAATGGTTTTCTATTAGTTGGAAATAAAAATTCAAATTACTAATCATGGTCCTTAATCATGTGGAATCCATCCTTTCCAGTTCTGTCTCCATCCAGCATTCTTACAATGCATCTGTTTTTGAAAGATCAAATCATGTTACTTCGAACCTCTATTTTGATCTGTCCTCCTCTTTTGTGTTCCCCTTTCACCCTGAGTACAACTGGACAAGTGATGAATTATATTCATTTGTATAAAGTAGCTATAACAAGCTTAACAATTTTCCATTGACTTGAACTGAATTCACCTATCCTATCACCTAGTAAAATGATTTGATTAGAACTTTCCTCCAATCTAAATTTTTTCCCCAGTGGCAACTAATTTCAAATTCCTTGGGTAAAAGGGGGGAAATGAATAAGCTGAATTTCTTTCCCTTATCCAAGAATGTAAACTTGATTGGCTTAGATTGCCTAGATGCTGTGTACACTGTGCTTCACTCTAAGACTCATCAGCTCTGTGGTGTCTTTAGAGCCCACGATTAGCTGATTCACAAAACAAACCAGACAATGAGGTATGCAGTAATAATAATGACAACTAACATTTATTGAGTGTTTACCATGTGCTAGTACTGCTACAGGTACTTTACATATATTAACTGATTTTATCTTCAAAATAACTACATGAAACAAGTGCTATTATGATCATCACTTACAGATGAGAAAACTAAGACAAGAAATAAGTACCTTGCTCTGTGTCATTCCACTAGTTAATGGCAAAGTCAGAATTCAAACCCAGGCAGCCTAAATCCACATCCTAGGCACAAGTCCACCACTACACTGTATCCTGTCCATGTTCTTCACAATAGGAAAATACGAAAACTCTTTAAAATGAAAGATCAATGATAGATTTGTTATTCTTTTCTCAGTGATGTCATATACATATTTTAAGGGTTTTGTATAAAAAATACATACAGCTATTTAAATAGTTTATAGATACTCTAGACTACTTGGAATATGTGACTGAGAATAGGACATTACCCTTTTTGCTATTAGTTATACCATATGAAAATAGTAATTTGAATTTAATTCTATTTGCTGTATATATATTTAGGTTTCTGAGTAAAAATTGATTCTTTCTAAATTCATCTTTCACTATGAATTGAAGAATCTTGAACCAGAAATTCTTCTGCACTATTCTGCACTATGTTGTAAATTTGATACATCATTTTTGTACTATTTACTTCTTAAATGGATCTCTTTGCTTCCCTCTTGACCTCTACTATCTACAAAACAATCAAAGTAATCCTTTATAAATTAAGGCAGATCAGGACACTCTCCTGTCGAGAACCTTCTGGCACTTACCATCCCAGACAGAATAAGATTCAAAGACTTTTCTGTGACTTAATTGACCCCAGGTGTTCTGGGCCCTGCCACATCTGCCATACCTCGTCTCTCACGATTCACACCGCCAGTCATACCACTCCACTCCAAGTACACGTTTCTTGGCTACTCGTCCAACATGAGAACCCCTTCCTTACTCCTCCCACTCTATTCCTCCAACACCACCCTCATTTTTTCTTCATTTTTCCTGAAACAAGATCGTTTCATAGAATCACATGGCTCATTTCCTAATTTCACTCATGACTCTCCACTTAAAATCCATCTCATTGACTATGTTAAAGAGTAACCCGTCTTTCTACATTTATTTTTCTTCACAATATTTACCATTCTCTAACATTATCTTTAAGCATTTGTTTTCTGCTTTCCTAAAAAAATGTTAGCTTTATGTGGTAGAGACTTCATCATGTTCACTGTTATATCCTCACTGCCAACAATAGTTCGTGTCAAATAGTTGGCACTCAATAAATTAAATCTATGTTAAATGAAAGAATGAAAGATAAATTCCAGACTTAGGGGAATACTTTACTATGTTTTGATTTTGCATATGTATTTTCTGTCCTTTTTTTTCATTAATGTTGTTCTTTCCCTCTGGAATGTCCTAGCCTTTCCTTAAACTATGTTTTTAAAAATCCTAGTCAACTTTGAAAAGTTATTGACTTGATTATGCTTTCCCTGGACAAAACAAGAGGACGTAATCTCAACTTCTTCCTAGGTCCTGTAGTTCTCTACTTCTAATGATATTTATTGCTACCTCAGAACCACTGATTGATTTGCTAAATCAATATATTTATTAATTATACTACATAGGCATTATTAAGAGACTATTGAACATTAACAGTGCATATGTTCTCCTTGAGATAGCAGAATAGATAATAGTTGTACTACACATTTTCTGTTTTCTTTCTATTATTGAGGTCAAGGACCATGTGTTGTTCTTCTTCTTTTAACATACATTTGTGAAAGATATCCTCTGACACATAAGACATTTGATTTTTTTTAGAAAAAACTATTTACTAGCCACTTTGGTTAGCTCTTGCTCTTAAATATCTCTCCAATGGTTTTGATAAAACTGAGATTGGAATGGCTCTAGGGGAGGCCAGACAGGTAAAACCAGGATAAAATTCTGCTTTGGCCAACATGTCAAGTGCCAAGGACAGGTTGTACTCTAAAAGTCACAGATAAATGGTGTTTTCTATGTACTGGGGACATGAGGTTATCATGAGTACTAGGGGTAAAGTTGAGGTCAGATGCTTGGTTTGAAGCAACCCTTCGGGAGCTGGGCATTGTTGATTAAGATAGGTCCACTATTTGCTAGGCAGGCAGGTGGACTCTATGTACTGAGTTGCCTAAGATAAGCCCTGTTTACACCTTTTTGTGTTAGCACCTGAATTTTTGCCTCAAATTATCTCATTTTCATTACAAACAGTATGGCTATCTTATTGAGGCAAAATACAGCACTGAAGAGTTTGTATGAGTCATCCAAGCCATTAGAGGCAGAAGCCAAAACTGAACTGAGTAGACTTAAACATCATTGTTTCCCTTATTTATTTCATGTTATTAAAATATTTGAATACATAGGCTAAAGTAGCAAAAGAATACCTGAATTGTGGTTTAGGATCCAAAAGTTCAAGATAAGCAAGTGTGTATAGAACCAAAGTATAAACAGTCTCAGATAAAGGTATAGTGTTTAAGATGGGGAGGCCTGGAAACAGGAAAAGAAAAGCATTAAGATTAAAAACAGCAAATAAACGCACCAAAAATCATAATGGGACTACTAATAGGTGGACATTTCCATGCTCCATTGCAATATCCAAAGTGTTTTGATAGATCATGGTCTAAAAATTGTCTGTTTTAGATCTAGAGAGGTCAGCACTAGCAGGTGTGTACCACTACCAAGGACAAGGTGTAAATTTACGGATCTGGGCTATTACATTCAAGGGCTTCACTTTTAGAGACACTTCCTATTTCAAAACTCTAATGGATGCTTATGTGAAAAGGCAGCGATCATATGTGACAAAAATCAGGGAGAAAAAAACCTACTAGCCAAGATTATTGTGTATCTGGCTAATTACTCTCACTCATATTTTGAGAGCAGTCACTATGACTCCTTATTGTACTGCTGATGTTTATCCTTTAGTTGCTTTTCTTTGCCAGCTGCTTGCTCTCACATAAAGTAACTAGGTTTTCATGTATACATTTAATCATTTCTGAGTTCTCCAAGCCATTAGAGGTAGAAGCCAAAATTGAACTTGATTCAACTTGATCAGAGATTCGTTTGATATGCAATTTGTCTATTTCTCATTCACAAGAACATGTAATCCTATTATGTCTGTTACAAAAGTGGCCGTATCCCTAAAGACACAATTAGCAAGATTGTTGGAATAAAATGGAATTCCTTCAGAAGAGGTAATATATAATAAAACTAGAGATACCTGGCATCCTTTTTAGATACTTTTGTTCTAATGAAGTTTACTATATGAATGGCCCATATGTTCTCTTGAACTTACTTAAATCTCAGTATTACTTTTTTAACTGAGAAATTTTCATAATCGTCTCTATACCGCTATACTATTACAGTATGTTTGAATTTCATTCTCTATCTGAAAAAATATATGTATCCCATTTAAAAACTAATTCTTTTATTCATCTTAATAATTTAGGTCTTTAATGATTGATTCTAATAAGCTATTGATTTCCTCTTATACGTTCTTATCATTCTAATAGGAGGAGTAGTTTTTAGATGAACAAACATCATCAGTATGAAAGAATATTCAGTAATGAATTAACCACTTTTAGAATTAATCCAGCTCAAACAAGCTTCCTATTTAGCATTAGCATCTGTCACTGTGCAATCTCTTGTAATTGCTCAAAAAGCTGACAATATAAAACAAATACAATTTAAAACATTTGCAATGTAAAATAATCTCATTTAGAAAAATAAAGGATTTCATTAGGTTGATGAAAATGATGAGGCTGACGATGATGATGGAAACTGTTTCAATTCCACACAAAGCCCCCGGCACGGCACATGAGAATACAGAAAAGATAGATAAAGAACAAAGACAAGGATCTTGACACATTAGGTGTTAGATGCTTTAAAAGACAATGATTTGGAGATGAAAGCATTAAGTTAATCTCTAAGAAAATAAATGATGTCCTTAATGATTTTTATATATATATTGATCATTTGGGGAAAATGCTACTATGTCAAACATAAGAGAAGAACATCATAGTTAGCTTTTTTATGGTTTTTGTTTAAAAACATAACTCTTGATGTGAAAAAAAGTCAACACCTGATTGAAGAGTCTGGTTAAGACCATGGACTCTGGAATGAGATTGCTTGAGTTCTCGCTGTACTTGCTTTCTCATCTGTAAACTGAATAATTATAGTACTTTTCTCATAGGACTGTTGTGGAGGTTAACTGAGTTAATGGAAATAAATTCTGCCCAATAGTACCAGTCACACTCTAAGTTCAATACAAGTGGTTAATATTGTTTTTGCCAAGAACTAATGAATAGTTGCAATTCTATCCTAAATTTTATTAGATATAAGATAAAGTTTATGTATTTTTATATTTTTAGTTTCATTTCTCAAAAGAAAGACTCTTAAATTACACTCTTTCCCCTCTATTTTCTATGAAATTCCATCTTTAAATCAATTACCCTCAAAGCCTACATCCATTACTAATTATTTTCAAATAACAAAATCTCCACTGTGTCATAAAAATGTATTCTGTATTTTGCCAGCAGGTTATAGTCAAGGTATTGTGACTGTCCATTACTAATATATTAGTTGTTGGCCATTCTTCTTGAATTTTTAAATGTGTTTGTGTTATATAATTTTATTCATTTACCCGAAGGATGCCCCTTTAACATCTCACCTTCTGTACAGGTATATAGGGACAACTTATAGACAGAAAATTTCCAAAAAGCCCTCCAGGTTAAAAAGTGGGATATTTGATAAAATAGCTGTATTTAAAAGAATACTGATATACAAAAAGCTTTCTCTCTACTCCCTACACACACACACATACGTACATAGGAGCACATATTTCACGTACTTCCTAAAAGTTTTGCATCTCTCTCTTTTTTGTTACTTTTGTGTGTTTTTATCTTAATTAAACTTTCTCAATTTTCATTCTTCTGTTCAACGAGAAGTTTTATTGTAGCTGTATGAGATGTAGGCCTTTCAAATAGAAATTGTTGGTTTTAATTCAGTAGAGCATTTTCACTCATCACATTTCACTCAACAAATTTTATATCTTGTATTATTGGCTTTTGTCTGACTCTCAAAATGGAAAATAAAATGTCTATTAAGAATAAATGAATATATACAAAAATAATATAATAAAAATAAACCGTTCTCTGGCAAGAAACCAAATGAATTTCAAGGAAAGTAAAAATAGGTCAATTTAGCCACACCGTTGTCAGCAACATATAGTGGAAATGGTACATCTTTCTCTTACATTGATCACAAAAGTACAATATGGCTATTTAAAACTTTGAAAGGAAATTGAGAAATTCAATAAGAATGATTGCCAGTGAAAGACTATCCCGGCTCTAAATAGGAGCCTAGTTTACCAAATCATGCATATTATTATAGTATTTTGTTAATCAGTGTATTTGGAAGCATGAGCTTATCTTGATCTCAGGAGGATGCCCTAGAAGACAACTTCAAGAGAGGTACTAGTCAAGACCTTAGGTGGAGTGAAAGAAGTAACAAAGAGAGGAGTGGTTTTAAATTTTGTATGAATATATAAATACAAGCCTGCATACTTAAATACTGCTAAGAACTGCAGACTCACTATTTACAGTCAGGTAATGTGAAATAGCAGCCAGATCGTCTCACCTATTTTCATACTCAGCATTGCTGCTTTGAAAAAATCATGGAAGCAAACAAGGCCAAAACTCACTCTTGTAGTGTCTCAGTAAATTCGAGCAAGGGTCAAAGTGGACAATGCTTTCATGATTCTTACTGCCTTTGTCTATGTCCCAGAGAGGTGACCTTTCCAAGTGGAATAGAAATCCTATGCTTCCACTAGAACAAAAATTCTTACTAGGCCACATGTTTGTCTTCTCTAATTTTATTATTGATAAAATTGTTTGGCATACCATAAGCACTGACAATTATTAAATATGATAGAACACATTGTAAGCTATGATTTGTTCTCAGAGAAATGAATATTGAATCAAATTTTAATTTTTTACTTCAGACTATAAACATTTATTTTTATTATCTTGGGATGTTTACTTATAACTCTGTATCCCCTCAAAATTCCTTTTTGTTCATGATATTTACCAGAGAAATGCAGAAGTACAGAAGCGGCCTTCAAATCTTTCACAACTTACTTCACTATTTTAAAAGGAATTTTATTTTAAAAGAAATACTATAAAGAATGACACATATCCCTTTAGGAATCTATAAGAAACAATTTAACATAAATAACAATTTGTTTTTCTTAGTGCTTGGTAAGAGGGACTGCAAAACAATTAATTATTCATGTTTAATTTACCACCAATTTATGCAAATGCTGCTTATAATTAGAAATGTGTAAGTACGTACTTCAAATTCAAACGCGGAAAGTTGAGCTATGTTCTCTTGGAGCCAGTACTAATTCTCAGATGTTATTAAATATCTTTTTCTTCTCTAGTGCTGCAATGGATGATATGATTTCCTAGTATTGGAAGAGATATTTACACACATCTGTTTTTACCAGAAAGTAGCTTAGGCAAAAATAATAGGACTCATTCTGTTTCAAGAGAGGAGATAAGAGCTTTTGTTCAGCCTCTGCCTCTCTAACTGTGACTGATCATATGACTGTATTTCTTTGTATTTTCAGCATTATGTGGAGGCGACGTTAGAGGGCCTAGTGGAACAATCTTATCACCTGGTTACCCAGAATTTTATCCAAATTCTCTGAATTGTACATGGACTGTTGATGTAACCCATGGAAAAGGTAAATTGTCTCATGCAACAATAATTGGGCTATCTTCTGAATTTTCATTGAGTCTATTTTTATTTCATTGTCCCTTACAATGCCGTTTTACATAAACATTTTCCAAAAACATATCAGTACTAAAATATGCTAAAACAAAATTTAATTTGAGTAACTGCAGCAGAGGATTATATTTACTTTTCTATAGTATTATAATGTGCTTATGTTTTACCAGAATGGTAATGTAAAACATTTATTTTCTTTTGATATAATAAACTAATGTTATTTGGAATTTTCATATCAACAAAACCTCAAACAAATGGCTTATCTCTGGCATAGTGTTAAGAAGTTGATTTCAGAAGTTCAAAGAGAAATATGAAGATGCTCTTAAATGCTGAGCCAATTGTAAAGCAAATAGTACATGTTTATATACACAAATGTTTATGTTTATTTATGATAATTATATTCCCTATATAAATTTATAACCATTCTTTAATACCTGTTTTTCAAATTCTCTAGTGTAGAACTGATGATATGTCTCACATAATTAAACTGGAGTGTAAAGTTGTACTGTACCTATGGTAAATGTTTATAAAAGTCCTTTTACAAATAAATAAGTAAAAGTACCTTTGGTTCATTCATGCAATATAACCAAACTAGTAAATTTATCAATGTAGTTGATCAAAGTAACAACTTACCAATGGCAAATTGTCCATTTTAATAAATCAAAACTAAAATTAATTAAAATTATATACCTGGAAATCTCCATGGGCCAATTTTTAAAAGAGCTAATGTATTCATTTTAAAATCTGGTTTTGAGAAGTGGTTTTACTTTTAGCTATGTTATATGATTGAGTTTTACTTTTGTATTGTACTTATTGATTTTATTATAGAATATCTAAAAAATTCAAAGCAAGAAACTCCTACCTATGAGAAGATGCTGTTACAATTTTAAAAATAAAAGCTTGTGCTTAATAAACTTAAATTTATTATGTTTTCACAAATGAAATTTGCCTTTGATAAAATTGTACATCATTTTATTGGGGAATGAGGGTTATATAAGGATAGATACAGTTAGATTTCTACAGTGAATTAAATGTTATTGAGGGAGAAAATGATGTTAAAATGAGTATTCTGGTATTTAACAGCAGAGGAGGTAGAAGACTGCAAACTGTTATTTTTGTTGTTCTCCATAATAGAAGATTCTTTGCTAGAAATTAAACAAAGTGTCTTATTATTCCAGTGTTTAGTAGATTAATGGAGTTTAAAATAAGCTCCCTAATATTATACAAGAAAATGGAGGGCTACATACTGCTTGCTATGTAAATAGAGGTTTAATTAACACTTAAGGTTTTGCATCGTCACAGGTTGCAAGTGTTAATTAAATCTATATTTACATGGCAAGAAATGCAGATTTAGATGCCTTTCTTTTAAGAGCCAAGGAAGTTTGTTTGAAGTACTATTCCAAAGTGTAGCCAAAGTTATATGAAGGATAATGTCTTAAAGTTGGAAAAAATCATCAAGGTAACATAGTCTAACCTCTTAGCATACCAGTTTCTTTCTATAGTGTTCCAGAAACATGATGAACTGGCCTGATGTGGATACTTCTGTTGATGGGAAACGTACTCCTTAGGAAAGCCCGCTCAATTTTTGTGTATATTTAATTGTTGGAAAATTCTTCTGCAGCTGTTATCCCTGGTCTTCTCTCTGGAGCTAGACAAAAAACCAACCTAATCCTTGCTCCAACCTTAAGCTCTTCAAACGTACCAACCCACCATGCTGGGACCACCATGTGTTTCATGCCTCCATCCCTAGACCCTTATTCCATCTTCTCTTCCTAGACTAAACACTCCTAGTTCCTTCAATTCTTCATCATAAGATAATATTTTCATTTTCATCATCATACTAATCATCTTTCCCTGGTTGCATTACAGTTTATTGCTATTCAGGGATATCAATATCTCTTTAAAAATGTGGTTTTCTAAAGGTAAACACACTGTAGCATAGTTTCACACTACAAATTATTTCCGTTAATGAAGTCTATATTTGCTTTCACTGACTTTTTTGTTGTCATGTCATAATACTAATTAATATACTAATGAATATGTAGTCATCTAAATTATCTTTTTAGATTATTGGGACTTCACAGTTAAGTCCAATTCTTAAAATTCTATAATTACACAATTCATCTTTTTTCTATCTTTGGTGCAGACTTTTATATATACTCCTGTTATATCTCATCATATTAGTTTGATTCAGAGATCTTGTGAGATTATTTTGAAATGATTTACATCTCATTTACATTTACATTATACAGTCAGAATGTTCTTAAATAAACATGATCATTAGCACTTTAAGGATTTATAAGATTCTTAACGAAGATAGATCTAGGTATCTAAGTATGTAAGTAGTAAAAATCTTTAAATGCACCATCACTAATCTCTTCATCATTTAACATTAAGTAAAGGTTTTTGAACACATATAATTTTCCTTTGGTAAAGCATAGCCCAAGCCTATAAATTTATAGATTAGGAAAAAAAAGAAACAGTCAAATGGCACCCTCAAGGTAATAGTTGGTGGCATAACAGTAACTTAAACCTAGATATTGGTGCTATTTTGACATTAAAAAGTACAAGTCTTTTTGTATGTGTCTGTAACATACATTACCTTAATAGAGCGTCTTTAATTACCATTCTTATGAGAAGACATTGCAATGTTGAAACCATTGACTTTTTCTCACTATCCTGTTAGAATTGTGTGTCTTTTCTTGTCATCTTCTTCTTCCCATAATGTCTTTTTCAGGGATGCTCCTCCACAAACTTCTCACTATTGAAGGTTATTGCCTTCAGAGCCCTCTACAGACTCCTCTGAAAAATTAGTTGCCTCAATTTCTATGTTCTTAGATTGGTTTCTATTAGCCAGTTTTATAGAACTTAGCAGAATGCTTGAAATTTTGGCTTATGTATCATTTCCCTCAGACCATAAGTTACTTACAATCTTCTAAATCTATATATTCCGTAATACCTAGAATATAGTAGTTTTTCAGTATCATTTTCTTATTGGAGTAATTGATCTTCAGCACAACTTTTAAGTTCTTAAATTGTTTTGCAGTAGTAAAAACAAATACTATTGTTTAATCCATAATTAGATAAATACAAGCATCCTTTTATAAAGGAGCTGACCAGGTCTAAGTTACATGAAAAATATTAGCTCTCATTTTGGAGAATTGAAAGATAACAATAATTGTTACTGAACACTTCCTCTGTGCCAGATTCTGGGCCAAGTTATTTCCATATGTTACCTTATTTAAAATGCAAGACAACTCTATCAAACCCCCTATTTTACAGATGTAGAAAGCGACGCTCAGGAAGGTAATTCTTGACAGCAGCCTTATTAAAACCACTATATTTTAAATTAATTAATTTTAAGTTAATTAATTCAGTGTATATCAGGAAAAGCACATTTTTCTTAAAAAATATAAATTGTATACATAATGATCTCTTTCTAGTCTGTTTTCAGTCAACTGTCCTACTGTCTATTTTTCTTAGCTTTACTCTATAGCAGAAATAAGACTGACTTATCTGAACTTTCTACTCTTATGTTACTTTGTAAATTTAGATAACAGGTCATCTAGATGGCAATGTATCTTCTCCTTCTTACCATATCAACCCCCCTTCTCCTTTCGTCTGTCTAGTATCAATACCAATTTTATACTAAAGAACATTTGAAAAACTGACTCAATTTCTGAATCCCCTCTAAAAGGGCTCTGGTATTCCTGCCCATTGTGGAGAGAAAGAAAAACAAACTGTTACATTTTGAAAATAGAGTTTGAAAATAACATATTGTACATTTTGAATCTGTCGCAAATCTGAAATCACTGGTCCATTATGCAATAATAACCTTGTTTTGTCATTGCTTGTGTTCTGTTTGTTTTTGTCTCATTTTGTAACACTTTTTTTTTAAACAATAGGACTTTTAAGAATTTATAGCATCTGGAACTAGAATGTAAATGAGTAAAGAATGCTACTTATCACACTCTAAGGTTGTGGATTGCCTTAGTAAATATTTTGGTGACTTTTTTTAGGTCAAGTAAAAGAAAATCATGCACTTCAAAAGAAGGTTACATCTGTTAGCTATTTTTTATTTCTCATGGTACCTTACATACAGTATGTTGTGTGTATGTGTGTGTTGGGGAGGAGAAATTGTTAGTCTTTTACATGTGTTCTAGACAATGTCATTAAAAACTAATGTGATATCACAATGAAACAATACGTATTCACCAGAATGGAACAAATGAAAAATCCCCAAATTTTCAAATATTGGTGAAGAAACAGAACAATCATATTTGACTATTAAAATGTATATTGGCATGGCCACTTTTTAAAATAGTATTTGTTAAAGCAGAATATATATTATTACACCACGACCCAGTAATTCTGCTCCTAGATAATTATCCAATAAAAATAAGCACGTGTCCCAAAACACATGCCCAATAAAAAGAAAAATATTAAAAGAAGAATTAGCACATGTGTTCATCAAAAGACAAATTCAAATGTTCATAGCAGCACTTGTATATAATAGCACTATTTACATTTGTGATATAAGGCAAACTATCTGAATCATCATCAACAATTAAATGGGTAAATGGATGTGGTATATTCACAAAATGGAATGCTATACTATCTATCATTGAAAATAACCAACAACCATATACAATGATATAGATGAATCTCACATACCTAGTGGTGAGTAAAAAAATCAGATCCAAAAGAGTATGTAATATGATTCTATTATATGAACTACAAATCCTTTATATAAAGTAGCAAAACTAGTCTATTCTACTGGAAGTGAGTGAGTGGTTACTTTTGGCAAAGTGAAGTGACAGAAAAGTTTCATGAAGAGGGATCTGGGTGTTGATAATGTTGTGCCTATTGGTTTAGGTACTGTTTGCAAAGATGTTCGGTTTGTGAAAATTCAATGAGCTGAACACTTTAATATGCATTTTTCAGTATATTATATGCACAGGTTGAAATGTGTGAAAAATAAATAAATGAAGAATCACTACATTCATTTAACAAATAGCACTCCCCTATGCCTGTTTTATATGTCTCTTCTAAAATAGACTTAAGCATTTTTTGGCAGTTAAGTGCTATTATATTAAGCATTATTTTTATGTATGTTGAGGGAACTGGAGGAGGAAATGGATCAGACATGTACAATATTCACCAGGAAGTTGCACCTCTATTAAAAACTAGGGATATGTACTTTCCTTGAAATTTTCAGAAAACCAGGAGATTCCTTTTCAGACATTGATTTTTAAATTTTATTTTTCAAACAGTTTCAAAGATATGACTCAATATATTTCTTATAATGAAGCTGAAGACAAAACAAAAATGAGATGGATAACATACTATGTATGTGGAATATTTTATAGCAGTGCATTTAATTTTCAGAAAAATCAATTATAAGGGGAGTCCTGGCTTTAGTTAGATAGTAATTTTCTGTGTTTTATCAATGTACATTGTAAGTCCAATTTTCCTATTTTTCTTAACAGGTGTGCAGTTCAACTTCCATACTTTTCATTTGGAAGACCATCATGACTACTTGCTGATCACAGAGAACGGTAGTTTTACCCAACCACTGGCACGCCTGACTGGTTCAGAACTCCCTTCAACAATCAATGCTGGTCTCTACGGAAATTTCAGGGCTCAACTACGCTTCATTTCGGATTTTTCAATATCATATGAAGGATTCAATATTACATTCTCTGGTGAGAAAATAAATAAACAAAAAAAGCTCCTTTAGTAACTTTTAAAAAATCAAGTTTTTCTTTTTTCTGTTTTTTTTTTTTTTGGAGACAGAATCTGGCTCTGTTGCCCTGACATCAGCCTAGCTCACAGCAACCTCAAACTTCTGGGCTCAAGCAATCCTGCTGCCTCAGCCTCCCGAGTAGCTGGGACTACAGGCATGCGCCCCCCACGCCCGGCTAATTTTTTCTATATATATATTTTTAGTTGTCCAGATAATTTCTTTCTATTTTTAGTAGAGACGGGGTCTCACTCTTGCTCAGGCTGGTCTCCAACTCCTGACCTTGAGCGATGCACCCTCCTCGGCCTCCCAGAGTGCTAGGATTACAGGCGTGAGCCACCGCGCCTGGCCAAAAATTAAGTTTTCCAAAGTGTGAACATAGCTAATGATAAAATGGAGAAGAGAAGATAGCACATAAGAAGAACTATTTTAAAAAGGAGAAATAAACAAAAAAATTTCTATCAAAAGTTTTAAGGAAAGTTTGAAATACCTTGAAGATTGTCCCTAGTAATAAAGGAAAGCTTTAAACAAAAGCAAAAATAAATTAATTCACTAAAAATCTACTAAAAGTACAATTACCTTTCTTTAATTTACAACCCTGCAACATTCTAACAGAGATCAAAACTAGCTAAAATGAATAGCAAAATTAAAATGAAAATTCAAATATATATTTTAAAGTTTTAGTTAGATGCAAAAATGAAATGAAAATTAAACCAGTGATAACTCTAGCTTTATATGTCTTATAGTTAACAAGCCAAGATTAAGGTAAACTTAATTTATTCTTCTAGAATTAGATAATTTAAAAAAAATTAATATAGTCACCCCTTTCTTCTAGAACAACCTCATTTATAGACAATAGTATGATTTAGATTTCAGGAAAAAAAATTATAAAACCGAAGAGAATAAAAAGTATTCCCACCACTTAGAGTTCTACTTTCTAGTCGAATGAGATAATTACTTCAAATGGTTATTTCTTAATACAGAGACAAATTAATAAGTAAATCTTATACCAACTTGCTAACAGTAAAATTATACAAGCACTAACCTTGTTCTTAATGTATTATTTTAGTATTTGGATGGAAATAATTGGCTACTAAATCCTTAAGATATTGCACAATGAATAGTAAATGAACATAATCAATTTTAACCTAGAATGTTAAAAATATGTCCAAATAAATTTTTTAAGCAATAAAATATTAGCTAATCAACATAAAACAACTTCTCTTATTTTTTATTGCAATTACACAGTAAGTGCTCTGAGAATATTTTTAGATAAGCTACCTCTTCTTAGGTCTGTATATAAATTATAATGTTATTTAATCAAATCACTCTCTCATATTCTAAGACTATTTAGTTCATTTTCATGATGTTCATTCATTGCTTGGGGGAAAGTTCCTGTATAAATCTACAATATAATAATTTTTAGTGTGTGGGTACTTCATTCTTACATAAACCCTTATATTTTCAAGTCCCATGCTTCTCAGAATATGCATTAATTGAACTTCTTGTATATTAGAGACATAAGAGCTTTTGTCATTTAAATTAAAAACATTATGTAAAATGTGTTTCAAAAGTACAAATGACTTCATTCCAAATGTTATTTTGTGTTTGAAAATATTCAGCTCTTATTCCATTATAATAAGTCAAAAAATATATGAAATAAAAATGTTTCTAATGCAGAAAAAATAGTATGAGATAGTGACATTTTCTTGTCTACCTTAAAATTCGGACATACAAGCATTTAAGTTATTAGATCTTTCACAAAAGAAGAAAATTATGTGTGTCATTAGTATGTTCCCATAATTATACATATGACTGGGCCCTAAAAACATCCGGTTTGCAAACAATAGGAATATACCTTTGTAAGTGACCACTATCATTTTCTTATTCTTTCCCTCCTTTGGGGGCAATTCTTTCACCCTAATTTACAGAATATAACCTTGAACCTTGTGAAGATCCTGGAGTTCCTCAATATGGTAACCGAATTGGGTTCAACTTTGGTGTTGGCGACACTCTGACCTTCTCATGTTCATCGGGTTATCGACTGGAGGGAACATCAGAAATCATCTGTCTTGGTGGTGGCCGACGAGTGTGGAGTGCACCTCTGCCAAGGTGTGTGGGTACGTGGTCAGCTGCTTTCATTTGCTTGTATGTGTAGTCACTGTCCATGAAGTTGCATGATTATACACCCTTCGTTTTTTATAATCTGTTGAATTTCTTCATTTATTTCATATTAATTATTTCGATTTTTTTTTAATTTGGCAATCTGGTGTACCTCAATTAACTTCTGTAATGCTGCATTCAAGCAACATGCTTCTAAATTTGTTTTCAGATGATGGGGATAAGAAATGAATAAGATAGATGAATAAAAAGATAGAAATAGAATCATATTTTGAGAGCTCACAGAAAATGGAATTCTTGTATTCTATTGATAATATATTCTAACTGAAATTTTGACAAAATTTTATAACTTAGAATTAACACAAATAAAAGATGATTACAAGGGAAAGTATGTCAAGTGAATAATAGGTAATTAATTTAAGGACTATGAAGGAATGTATTGGCTCAATATATGATAGGTAAATTAAGGTGTTTATTAATTTCATGTTGTGAAATAAATAATAGCAATAATTAAAGTATTGGAAGTGTGGAGCCACCACCTCAAACTTTGGAAATAAATATTTTGACTGAAGAAAGGGGGAAAAATTTGGTAGAAAAAATGAAGGACTTTTTCATTTCATAGGGATGTAAGTCATTCCCTATTTAAATTAGAAAATATGGAGATGAGAAATTCTTTAGGTCAGAAGCTGTCTGGTGGTTATCAGTACTTATTCTTATGATAGAACAATATGCATATAGTCCTTTTATTATTTCAGAAAGATATTGAAAATTATCATATGCATTTAATTTGAATTAATTGTAAATTTAATTGTGGATCACAAATCTAAGTTATAATATGCTACAAAATCAGCAAAATTTGTAGATATTTACTCTCCAGTTCAAGCCCTTGTCCTTTTTTCCAGATACAAAATGCCCCACACATGAAAATGAGAATGACTAGGAGGATACCCCACTTGCCTCATTCGATATATTGTCCAATATACAGAATGCGGGAATTCCTCTGGAGCCCCAAATCAAGCCAAAATATATGATCTTCCAAGTTAAAGTGGGTCTGCAAATTTTTATAGTAATGTAATTGGTTTCATAGCCCCATAGGGTCATATAAAAGATGAGTCGATATATAAGAAATAAAATTTCTTTTTAAAATCACAGATCTTTATATGGGAGGTGATAAGCAGGCACACTCTCAACATTCTCAAAAGATCTTTTCCAGGAAGCTATATAGGGTACATCATTTCTGAGGTTTTTTTCTTTTTCCTTTGTATTTTCCCCCACCCCTCACTGTTACCAGATTTGGAATTCTTGTCTTTTCCTGAATTATCACCATTTCCCTTTTTGTTTCATATAACTATTTCCAAAGGCCAGTTAATGAGGACCTTTGAAATAGTCCAAGTGAGGGCTGCAGAGTGCCCAATCAATTGATATTTGGCCAATTCACTTTTCTAAACTTCATTTTTCTCATTTTCAAAATGGTTAACAGATATCATACCTAACTCATTGTTATAAGTTAGTTAAGAGGATTAAAAGAAATTAGCCATGCAAATCAGACACATGATGCAATCCTTGGCATATAGGAAGCATTCAGAATTTAGATGTTATTTTAACTCTTATTGTATTCAGTATAATCTGCTGTCTCTCCAGCCCATCAATTTAGTTTATAAAACTAATTATCATAGGAAATAATTCCACTTAATAAAATCTTTACATTATGAGGAACTGCTATTTTATGTATAGTTATCTCATTTAAGTTTTACTATAATCCTGATATCATTATTTCCCCTATTTTTCATTAGAAGAACCTGAGCCTTAGAGAGTTAAATAATTTGCCTAAGATCATAAAGTTTGTAAGTGGTAGAACCATGATTTGTATACAGATCTATCTCATTACAAAGCCTCAATTTTTCCTACTAGCATCTAGAGACTCCAGAAGGATTTTAAGTCATACAGAGTTCATATTTCCTCTCAAAGGAAACAAATATATACCAGCCTGTTACATAGGTTGAGAAGAAATTGTTTATATGTACATTTTTAAGATTTAGTTCACATTTGCAATAGATTTTAATGAATGCATTTGTGAAAACCTGACAAAAAAAGTGGCTTCAGGTTAATTTTGTTTTTTAAAATATTTCTTTGAGATTAGGTTTATTCATGTCTAAATCTTTACTGAGATGGCTGAAAGAAAATCACCCTGTGGACAAATTTAGAAAGCAAAGTTATTGCAGTGGGAATTTTTCCCCCGTTTTCAAATTAGCTGCGATTGCTTTTAAGCTTATTGAAATTTACAATTAAGCCTATTGACCTTTATAAATTCCACTGTAGGCATACATATAAGTTACAAGATGGGGAGAAATATTCCTTTAAATGGAATGAATTTTTTATAATATTCTTCCATTTTTTTGAACTTCCCTACTTTGCCTATGCTTTAAAACAAAAGTATTCCTTTTTGTATTTATGATTCCACATATGCATATGCATATATTTCTTATTTTTTTATCTTTTCAAGTATCAAACTTTATTCACATAAAATGAACATTATTTGTATATTCATCTGTGCAGATGTTCAATTTCAGCAATGCTAGTTTATTCTTAATCTCTTTGTACTATTACTTTATATATATCTAACACCAATTCTATATTCCATACTTGCTTTAAAATCATAGTTTAGTCCTCAGCATTGCCAGCCACATGCAAAGCTTGTGTTTCAGACAATGGACAAATTATAAGTAGGTCATATTCCAAAAGTTTGCTTCTATTTCATTTATTTGGAGAATAAATAGTCTTTTTTCTGGTACAAGGTGCAAATGATGAATATATTCCTAGAACAAACTGCAGATGAAGTTTCAGATTTTATGTCAAGTATAGAACTAACATTAGCATTTACTAAAATGATTTATGTATACATAGGTTATATAAGGCTTTTGACTCTTTGGACAGTAAGGCAACTGATAAAGGTAATTTTGGAAACTTACTTTTTGTTTATTTTTGTTTACATATGTTTAATTTGATTCAATATTTAGTGTATAGATTGGTTGGTTTCTTTTGGTAGAATTTGGTGAAATTTATCTTAATTCTAGATGTTAGATGGATAGTAAATAACATTTTCCTTTAGGAAATTTTCTGCATAACCTCTTCATTTATGTTTTAAGATTATAGTTTAACAAAATATTAATATATACTAACACCATAATATGGTATTTTACATCTATGAAGGATTCTATCATGTAGTATCTCATTCCAAAAACCCACCAGTGTTGTGAAAGTAGGTTTAGCACAACTATTTTATCAGGAAAGATATGATGTCTATAAAAAACCCAAGGTTGTACACAAACCTAGAGGAAGATCCATCACTATCACAGTGTTCTGAGTCCAAGCACTATGCTCAGTGCACAGTAGCACGCCACTGTCTCTTACAGGAGACTTCAGTAAAGTTGAGAGGAAATCTGGCCTTCATTATAGCTGATACATGGCATCAGAGAACTTATGCTTGTCTTTTGTTTAATTTCAGGAAAACTTCTTTGACCATGGCCCATTTATCCGGTGTTACTTAAGTTCAGGAACATTTGTAGAGACAGGAGAAGAATCTTGAAAGAAATCAAGAGCATAACACCCATTTAGAAACAAGGATTCTTCTTTCCATACGGTGGTCTCCATGAAGGCATACATTTCACATCTACACTTTAACCTTTCCTAAGCTTTGCGAACTTTGGCGAGTTGTGAGAATCTCTTTCCTGCCAAGTTTTCTCAAATGTAAAATGTGGATAATCACATCTATATTGTAAGATAACTTACAGCTCTAAGAAATGAAAGATATGTAAATCATCTCATGTATGACTCAGTACATGACAGTTGCTCAACAAAAGTTAGTCCCTTTTCCTTGTGCCTGCAACTCCATCCACCATCATATATCCAATTCTCTTAAGGGCCATGATGACTGACAGCAGTAAGGAGTGATTTTGACCAACCAGCAGGACAGAGGAAAGGAGATAGATGAAGAAGAGGATATTGAAAAATTTTATTGTATTAGCAGCTAAATATTTGACACACATAATCTCACTTACTACTTAGTGATCAAGATCAAAGTTTTACCTTGCAAAATACATATCTATATATCTATAATTATGCTTCATGTTTTGGAAAAGATATAAATAACAAGTAAAATATTTTAGTCAAGATATTTTATATTTAAATGATTTTCCCAGAGATCCATGTTTCTCAGGAAATAAATATCTGATCACCTTTTTAAGTGGCAACCAAATATCCAAACACTCATTTACATTGCCATCTTTTTAAATCAGGAAAACCTTGTATGCCTTCACTCAGCATCCAAATATACCAGGAACTAAGCCAAGCCATGTTGCAAATAAACAAGGAGCTAATGAAAGAACATGTTGTTTTGGAAAGTAGATTAGCAAGTTAAATATTAGTAATGATTTGTCTTTAGGCAGGAGTCCACACATTTTAAGAAGCACACACATTTTTAAGTCATCTTAAAGACATTAATTCATTCATCCTCATAATCCCTCATTTAACACATCTACTTCTGTTTCTAATTTTACATGTCATTGATTTTTTATCTGACCTTGCACAAGTAACAACATCTTGCCTTAATCGTGAGTCAAATGAGAAAAATGATAACTCTACATAACACATCTATATATTTTTCTTACTTTTCTGACCTTTTAGATGAAATATGATGATAGTTATTCATTTTTTAGTTTAAAATGATTGTTAACAAGAAGGGAAACTAGATATACAGTGTATATAGGAATTCTGTACTATCATTTTAACTTTTCTGTAAATCTAAAACTATTCTATAATAAGATGAAAATCTTATTAAAAATTCAAAATTTAAAAGAATAAAATGCATGTGAAGAGGTAAGTCATCTTTAAACAAATTCTACTTATTTCATCTCAGTCTCCAAGCTCTCTATACTAAAATTATATACATCAGATATCCACACATGTATGTCAATTATAACTGATCTATCAAGTTAGTCAACATTGTGGATATATGACTCCATAGGGAGTAAATTAAGAAGTGAGAAACTTAAATTGCTTTTGGATTCTGTAATTAATTAGCTGGTGACTTTAAGCAGATGTCTTAATTTTCTGTAATTCTCTTTTCTGGAAAGGATGCCAGTATGAGTATTCACCCAAATATTTTTTATAAAGATAAAAAAGATATTAGACAGAAAGTGCTCTGATAAATCATATACACAAACGTATAATTATATTTTTTCTTGTATGACTACGACTGAATTCATTGATTTCAAGATTTAACAATATAAAATAATCTAGAATATTAACTTATATTTGTTCAGTGCTTTGCAGATTTTTTTAAAGAGTTTCTTGCTCACAACCTGATGAAGTAAGCAGAGGAGGTGTTATTGCTATTTAATAACTGAGAAAAATGTATGCTCAGAAAGTTGACAAGTAATGAGTGAAAGAATATGCCAGAAATCAAGTCCTACAAATCTTAGATCAGTGTTGTAGCATTACAGGTGACATTCTTTTATTACCTTATTTATTGATGCACCATTTTGAAATTGGAAGGCTACCATTTTTTATGCAGCAGACCAGGAGTACGTAAACTTTTTCTGTAAAGTACTTAATAGTAAATATTTAGGACTTTTCAGGCCACATGGTTTTGGTTACAACTACTGAACTCTGCCATTGTATTGTGAAAGCAGCTATAGACAATACATAAATGAATAGATATTTCTGTGTTTCAAAAAAATTTTATTTACAAAAGAAAGTAACACACTAGATGTGGCCCTGGGACCATATTTTGCTGAGCTCTGCAACAAATTTATCAAGAGTAATCAACTTAAAAATCCTCTTTGTATTTGGGCATTTACTAATCATTCAACCTTTAAGAAAAGAAGAAAGGATCATTTTCCCATTCTCTGGGAAAATGAGCTCTGTTTATTAAACACATATTTTATTTATTATTGAGAAGGGATTTCCATGTTTTTACAGAAAGAGTATTAAAATTTTACGTGTGCGTGTGTATGTGTGTGAATGAATACTGATCTCATCATGGGTAGCGTAATTCTCAACCATCTCCAAATCCATCCACACACTCAGATCTCTTCTAAATAGCAAGTCTGCATTTCCAACTGTACACTGGATCTCTCCATATGGCTGTCCTTCCCTAGGCACATTGACTTCACAAGGCCAAAACAGAACTCATTTTCTTCTCAGCCAAATCAGCCTTCTTTCCCCCACACTTTCTTTCAGTTATGGCATCATTCTTATACAATCATCCAAGCTAGAAATTATGTCATCTTTCACTCCTTCCTCTCTCTCTTTCTTTTTATCCATATTGGAGTAGTCACTGTGACTTGCCACCTAAAACTAGTTGCTCAAATTTATCACCATTTCCATCCTCACTACCATTATCCTTGCCCAGCTCTCATTGGTCCTCATCAGATTAATACAATAGCATAATAATAATAATGATGTGTACTACATTGTGCTAAACCCTACCCATACACACACACACACACACACACACACACACACATATAATTCCCTTCACATATTTCTTTATAAAAAAACATTTGAAAGGATTTTATTATTCCATTTTATAATGTAATTAATCACATAACTTTATAAAAAGCTCGAAACCCACTCTTTCTGACTTTCATATTGATGTTTTAGCAATTACATGTATAATTTCATTATATTACCTTCTTTATAGTTAGACTTCCTATTTCCAGCTTTCCCTCATCTAATTTATATTTAATATTGTCACTAGTTATATTAGATTTTTATTGATTAGTAGCACATTATCACAAATTTAGAGGCTTTATACCATGCATTTACTTTCTCATGGTTTATGTGGGTTGAGAGTCTTGACATGGTTTAACTGCGTCCTCTTCTTAGAGTCTTGCAGGCTACAATTAAGGTGTTGACCAGGGTTGGATTCTCACCTGAGATTCAGGTCCTTTTCCAAAATCACATGGTTATATTGGAAGCAATCAGTTTCTTGTAGTTGTGGAACTGAGAGATTCAGTTATTGGCTCAGTTCCATCCATAGTTCCTTACCATGTGGACTTCCCCAACAGAGCTGCTTATTTCATCAAGCTGGAAAGGAGAGTCTCTCTAGTGAGTCTGCTAGAAAGAAATTTTATAGGATGTAACATAATCACATAAAGTGATAAGGAGCAAGTCACAGGTCCCATCCACACTCAAGAGGAGATTGCACTGAGGTATGATCGCTAGGAAATGGGTATCATGGGGTTCACCTTAAAGTCTGGCCACCACACCAGTTATCCTTAGATAGACCAGATCATAGTGATCATCCATTGCCTATTGAATAAAGTCGAAATTTCTTAAATCCCTTCATAAATTGTTCTTAGTGTCTTCACAGACATTTCTCTATATGGCTATACACATCCTGGAATATAGTCACAGGATGTTAAATGCCATTTGCAAACATGCCAAGCACTTTCTACATTTTGTGATGTTAAAGCTATATTGAGGTCTAGTGTGGGCAAATGATCAAGCTCTCACTTGTGTTAGCACAAGGAAAGACATATTATAATTTCTTGAAGAGTATAGATTGAAAAGTACAGTGAGAAAACTCTGAAAGGATTGTTTACTTGGTGGGACAGCTTTTCCATTTTAGTCTGTTGAGCTTCCATTCCCATGACTCTACCATTGTTCAAGACAGCATTATCTGTCATTACCTACCCTATTGTTGTACTAGCGTAAATAGCACTCCAATCTTCATCCTTGTCCCTTTTCCGCAAACCAAATAGTGGAGTTAGAATGAGCCTCCTGTAATACAAATTTGAAGTCACTCTCCTGTTCAAAATTCTTCCATTTTTCTCCATTGCTCTTAAAATAAATTCTGAAGGTTACTTTCTTATCCCCCACCCTACAATTTGGCCTAACTCTTCCCATTCTTCAAACCCTTCTTATTTACCCATTGTGATAAGCCCTCCTTGACCTCCCAAGAGTAAGGTAGATCTCCTTCCTGTAGGTTACATGAGCTTTTCTGTATTTCCCTTTTCGAGATCTCATCATGTTATATCAAATTGCCATTTTATGTACCACAGTGTTTAGCATATAGAAAGCTTTCAGTAAATTTATTGAGTTGATAAAGAACTGAATATATAATATAGATAAAGCTCCTTTACTTTCACATTTTCAACTTTATTAACTTTCATTTATAGAAACAAAGCCATCCTTTAGAGGAAAATAGAGTCAATTCGGCCTGATACCAATAAAGGACTATAACTGCCATTTCAGTCTTGGCTGTCACACTGTTCCTTAATCTAAAATGCATTCACTATGTGGTTATTTACACACAATGCCTCAAGTCTAATAAGTAAACCAATCAACCAGGAAACAATGAAGGCACCTGAAAAGACTACTAAGACAAGGCTTATAATTATGATAGAAACAAAAAGATAAACTTATAAAAATTGAATATGGTGAAAAATCATAATCTTATACCTATACATAGAATAAATCTTTCCCCAATATGTAGTTAATTTCAGTTCTCAACAAGGAGAATAAATGATTCAAAGTTTTTTGAATGAGATAAAAAGGAAGAAAAAAAAATGTACCCAATAGAAACAGTATCCACACAAATGGGAGGAATCTCAGGTACCTTTTCCATTTAATGAAATTGCATTGTGGACAGTGAGCTTAAATTGTTCTCATTCATTTGGGATTTATAAATAAATGGATTTACAGACAGGTTTTTAGAATGTAAGAAGTCCATTAGGAGATAAGTTTCTGAACTTACTTTATCATACTGTAGCTGGTACCTGAATAAAAGCCATTTTACCTGATAAGTGTAAGTCCCTTGAAGGTTCTTAGTTATCTTTATACCTCCTGTGTGTATACCATAAACTTTAGCATGTCAGAGGTGCTCATTCTGAACATAAGAAAGTATAAACATAATTCACCATGTATTCATCATGAACCAAATTAATCATAGTAGATCCTGACCTATCCATATGGTGACTCACCCATAGGGATACTTTCATTAAAATGATCCTCATGTTATTAGAGTTTCAAATTGCTTTGGATAATGATTTTCAAATTTTAGGAGGACTTAAAATAACAGACTCCTAAAAATACTTAATTCCCCATATACATTCTCATGCTCTGACTATAAATCTTGCTATAAGCCAAAATCTGACTACTAATTGGAAAGCTAGAACAAGATGAGTTAAGTTTGGGGTTTGGGGATGACATAGAGGACACAGACTTTGTAAGAGAGATTTTGAGTTACAGAAGAGCGACAAAGAGGGGGGTATTTACTGCAATCTATGCTTTAGGGTCATGTCCTGGAAGCAATTGCAATAGTGAGGGTCTCACACCAGAAAGAATCGCAAAAGTGCCAGGAGGACTTGCTCTTCGTGTAAACTCTGGGTGACCTCATCCTTGTTTTGGAATTTGCCCAAGTTCAAAAGTACTTAGAGAATACTTTTCCTTCGAGACATATTGGAAAACATGCTGGGAAAAAAAGAAAAGTAGACTAGAGCTGTAAGCAGTGCTTTAAAGAAAAATAAAAGTTGTAATATTAACCTAGAGAGCATGATATTCATCAACCTTGTCATCAGACAAACCAATTTCAGTTTTTAGCTTAATATATCTTTACTTAATTAAGTTACTAGTCCCTAGTACATATAATTGCCAGATAAGAAGTACTTTACCTGAGGTAGTAATAAAAGCTAGTATTTTTTGTGTGTTTACTATATGCTAGGCATGATCTTATGAGGTATAAATGAGGACACTGGGACACAGGAAGGTTAAGTAATTTTCCCTAGGAAAATATATTAACAGTATTTTTATTCAAAGCAAGTTACATTGGAAGCAAATATATGCTATACATAATTGTGAACCATAAAGAATAAAAACATTAAATAAGTAAGTGTAGTTCTGATATTCTGTAGATATCCCAAAACTGGCTCGTGCTTACAACACTGACATCTGTGGCTCTCAGGAAATACTATCATTTGGCAATGTAGATAACTGGAGGAGATAATTAAATGTTATTGCTACTTGTAACTGAATTAGATCTTGATGCCATGTCTCAGGAGAGGGTAGGATTTAATTGAAGTTGCAAAAGACTGACAGTACCTAAAATTCTTTTGAAACTGGGAAGAAAGGTCATTGTCACATTAGGCAAATAGATTTTAAAATTACTTCTAATTTCATGTTTTTATAAAGTCGATGTGTCTATTTGTTTTTGTACATGTGAGTGTATACATTTTTTCATTTTTGCCTTATAAAATTGAAAATAATAGCAGAAAATATGTATGCCATTAGTACAGAGGTTGATTCCTAATAAATGGTTTTATTGTTTGTTATCTGGGAATGCACTTAGCTATGATATATTCAAATGTACCCAGGACTTTGAAAACAGACAAAAGAACATTGGAACAAACTAGATCTATCAATTGGTTATAAACAGTGGACTGTACTAAAGAATCAATCAGCCTTCAGTTCAGTGACACTAACAGGGATAGGTTTAGAGTGAATACAAGAAAGTAGGATTGTGATTATTCTGCCTAGTAAATGCATTCAATCCCTAATCAAGGGTATGAAATAAAATGGATTTCATTTTTTTATTATCATTTTAGCTATTTTATCTTCAGCTCAAGCTTACCCTTCTCAAATCCAGCTCCTTTACTGCAGGATAAAACAGCTGAAGTCATTCTCCTTCCTCTGTTTACTATACCAAGACAGTTGCCATGGAAATAATATAATGTTATAAAATAGGCATCATAAATTAAATCCAGAGTCAAAAGGAACATATGGGTCACATAGAGATGATGTGCTTATTTAAATAAACAATAACCTTGGTAATCATAAACAATGTCAAGGTAAATTACTGAGAACATAGAGAAAAATGAAAGAGCTTCTGGAAATTCTTTGCGGAATTTAAATATTGCACTTCAAGCAGGTGTTTTTAAAAAAGAAGATAGGGCATTGATTATTAATCTCCTCCAAACTACATTTCTGGCTACAAACCATTTTTCTACACCTCTACATTGTCCCCGACTACTCTCTTTGCAGCTCTCTTTGAATCCCAGTTCAATTATTGGCATGCTAAATGTGTAGGGAACATTTTTCTCTTCCTGTGTTTTAATCAGTCTACAAAGAGTGTGTTTCAAAAGGTGATGGATAGCTTTTATTTCATGCATGTTACTGTGCCTTTCTTAATTTGCACTAGTTAATGTTTTATTATGTTTGTCCACAAAATGCTGCAGGCATAAAATATTAACCTTTTCCTATCATATAATTTGGAATCTCAGTTGAATTTGCTCACTATTTTCTAAAAGAAATGCTAAGTTTTTTGTTCTGAAAAATGTTTGATTCTCTTTATTTTCAGACATTGTTTTCTTTTTCTTATAATGGAAAATGATTTCCCACTTGTTCAATGACAGTATTTGAGACAACTTAATGTAATTTGCCTGTGTAAAATATTATACTAGGGCTTCACTATCTAAAAAAGGAAAACCAGGTTATACCAAGTTTTCAATTTGGAAAATTTTTAATCAAATTCCACTAATTAAGGTCTAATTTGGGGCATTCCACCTTATCCCAAATTTTTTATTCATCTAATATATTCATTCAATGTCTACTCTATGGTTTTGTTTGTTTGTTTATATATTTATTTATTCTTTTGTATTTATTGAAATAGGGTCTTATTCTGTTGACCAGGCTATATTGCAGTGGCATCATCATAGCTCACTGCAGCCTCAAACTCCGGGCTCAAGCAATCCTCCTGCCTCAGCCTCCCAAGTAGTTGAAATTACAGGTGTGTGCCATCACACCCAGCTAAATTTTCTATTTTTTATAAAGACAGGGGTCTCAATATGTTGTTCTAGCTGGTCTTGAGCCCCTGGCCTCAAGTATTCCTCCCACCTTTGCCTCCCAGAGTGCTAGGTTCACAGACATGAGCCACTGTACCTGGCCTTCTATGGTAGTTTAACAGGAATTCTGCCTTTCTCCTTCTAAATGAAGGCAAATAAAAATTATCTGGAAAATCTTATAAAACTGCAAACTCTCCACTGCTGTGCTAAGGGGCTCTACCTCCAACCCAACCACTACTCCCCAGAAAACAAGATAACTGCAGTAGTCAACCATGATCACTAATGACACTAGGTATAGCCCTCAAATATGTGAGATTAAAAATAATATTATTCATTGACAAAGAGAATAATATTAATATTATACTGAAGTTCCTTGCAGTTCACATTTTCTTGTGACCTTGAAAAACATATTAACATATCATTACAGGTTTGTTTCTCAGATACCATTTCAAGGACATGGTCATTGACTTTACATGTTTTGTTTTCTTTTTTCCTCCGATCCTTTCCCCTGAAACATACTCATTTGATTGTATTGCATTAATTGATCTCATATTGCCTTTCCCATAAAAGTTAAACAAATGAATGTACAAGGAAATACCTAAGAAGAATCAAGCAGGAATAAAGATGACATGGAAAGTGCTGAGACTTTAATGAGCATCAAGAGATTTGTGAGTTCTTGGGTAGTCAAAACTGAATGCTGTAAATACAGAAATCATTTCTCATATCTTTAAAGAATTTTCAGGCTTTTAGTAGTCTGCCAGAAACTATAAGGGAGAAAGAAGTGAAATACCATTGTTGAGTGCTTACCATGTACATGGCACCTCACCTAGCAGATGCATCCACTTACATCAAAGTACCCAGCTTAGTACTTTATAGTCTTTCTCTCATTTACTTCTTGCAATAGTCTTATTAGGTAGATATTAATATTTCCATTTTCCATATTGGAAAAACAATGATCAGGAAGGTGAAATGAGTCATGTTAAGTGTCACAGCTAGAAGTAAAGATTAGATTTGTCTGTCTTTCGAATTTCATACTCCATGTTCTTTATTTCATATTTTGTGTATTTGAATTTTTTCAGAGTTGTAGTAATCACACAGAGTCAAATAGCATGACCATTTTGAACAGCATGCTACCTTCCTGTGAACATTACTTGGTTTAATTTTCTTTAGCAGGTGGAGGAAGGATGGTTTGGAGACTAAAAGTAAAATTCTAGAATTTGCCAAAGCATTTTTTCTTGAATTTATTCACTTAATTTCAGGATGCCTATTTTTTTATTATAATATTTAATTGTTTTTGTTTTCTGGTGTTTTGTTTTTTTTTTTCCGAGACAGAGTCTTATTATGTCTCCTGGGCTAGAATGCAGTGATATCATCATAGTTCATTGCAATCTCTCAGAACTATTAGGCTGAAGCAATACTGCACTCAAGTAGCTGGGAACTACAGGAGTGAGCCACCATGCCCAGATAATTTTTTTATTTTTTGTAGAGATAAGGTCTTGCTCTTGCTCAGGCTGATCTCAAACAATTCAGGCCTGGGCTCAATTTACCCTCCCACCTCAGCCTCCCAGAGTGGTAGGATTACAGGCATGAGCCACTGCACCCGGCCTAATTCAGTTTTAACTTTGGAAGGATTTTAAGAAATTTTTTATTCAAGTTACATGTAATGTACATAGAAATATAAATAAAAGATCAAATTTCAGTGAATATTGTAATATCTTCTAAATAAGGTTAAAATTGTCCTTTTCTTTGTACATGGATAATGATATAACATTGAAAACTTTCAAAAACTTTAATATCTATTCCTCACTTTTTTTGTTCTTTTGCTTTTTTAGGAATGTACCTTCTCCTCTCCCAAAAATAAGTGTTGTTCATATTAACAGATAAGGGTTCACTCATTAAGCTCTCTGACTTCTTAGCTTTTGGATACTCTAAACTCAGCCATTTGAGATTTAGTCTTCATTCATTTATTTATTCATATATACATTAACTTACCAAACTTAGTTTGAGTGACAACTATGTTTGGCATGTCATGCTAGATGATGGTGATACAAAAAAGATAAATTAGACATTAGCAATTACTTTAAGACACATGGGTAAGTTCGATGTATTTATCTCACCACCCAACAAAATAAATCAATCCAATTCAACAAATATTTAGGGAGCACTGAGTTGGGTGGCAAAGGTAAAAATGAATAAAACATCCTCATCAAGGGCCTCTACTATATTGAAGAGGAAATAAATATTTGTGACTAATTATGACACCATAATATGAGAATTAGAAATAAAACCCATAGTGTAGTCAAGAGACATTTTTTTTTCCTGAAAAGAAAGAATAGCTTCTCAAAAATGACATATTTGTGAAGATGAGCTATATTCTACCAAATAGAAAATATGAGGAAGGCTCCCTAGGCAAAGGAAATAACAAAGATAAAACAGGTAAAATTGATATGTTTACAAATATGTTTTGGGTTTAAGTGGCTTTTACACACCTCTTTTTCAAATCTTCAATTCAATTATAGGTGTAGTCAACGTGGAGCAAACACTTTCTTCATTTTTTCCTTTTTAATCAATCCACGAAGGCCACATTTCTTACAATGATGTATAGTTTTTATTTCACACATTTTTCTGTGTTGTTCAGAAGCCTAGGTATATGTTTTATTAGAATTGATATAGTAATAAATAGCAACCCTGTAATATTCCACATGGACTCAGAGAGAGAAGCTCCTTAGGTTTCAAATCTTGGATTCACAATTTAGAGATTCTGGCAAATTGCACATGATATTTAATCTCTCTGACCACCACCCCCATCAGGAAAATGGAGATACAGTGAAAATTTCTTAAATTAATTTATTTATTACCATAGTTTGGCAGTGTGCTAAGTGATTTACATGTATCAACACATGCAATCTTCTCAACAAGTCTGTAATATAGAAAACTGACATTATCATCTGCAGTATACCAATGAAATCTGTGAGATACACAGAACTTACTTCACTTAAATAGCTGTGTGCCCGAGATAACAAAATGCTCATTGCCTGACTTTTACATCATTATAAAGAGTCCCTATTAATTCAGCATGAATTAACTTAAATTCATTCTTTTACATATAGATTAAATTAGACAGCCTATTCTGTCCTCAAGAAACTTGAAGCTGAAAACACAACATTCATCATTGATTGGTATAACAGGACTGGAAAAAATGAGAAGCAGACACGGTTTTGATGACGGAGAACCTCGTACACCATATTAAGGAGTAATGAAGATTCATTAGGTGTTTTAAGCAAAGGGATAATATTGTTCAAATTTACATCTTACAACATCTTTCAGTTACTTACATGTATGGATAATGGATTTGGGTTTCCCTAGCTTCAGTTTTGCTTTACTAAAACTAGAGAAACATCAGGAAGAGGTTACAATACCCCATACATAAGATCATGGGGCAGAGCAGTAAAATTCAAGGAGAACATTTTAGAGAACTGAAAAATATTTGTGCTAGAAATATTCAGAATGTTTGATTATAAATTCCTTAATTTGTTCAAGTTATATGCAGAAGCAGGTATTGCCGAGTAAGATCCCAATTCCTGGAATTAATTTAGTACATCTTTAATTCAGAGGGAGATATTTGGCTTCCCAATCAGAATTTACGAGCTTCTCTTTTATATGCTCTCCCACTGCTTTTATATCATAGCCAGAGCCAATCTCCTTTTGAGTATATCACAGAGAAAGAATAAGGAGAAGACTCCTGTGCTCAAGGGTTTTCAGGCTCAAGATGGAGGAATTTTCCGGCTCAAGACAGGAGAATTCCAATTGAAGGCACAGTCTGGAAATTATGAAAGAGGTCCCGCTTTGAGAAAAAAACTACAAATCATCAGCACATAGATGTTCTTGAAAGCAGTGAAACTGGATAAGATAAGCAAGGGAGTATGTGTAGACTGAGAAGAAGCCAAATCCTGGGTCTCAACAATGTTTAGAAATCTGGGAGATAAAAAAGAACCAGCAAAGGAGACTGAGAAGGAGGAGTCTAAACGTAGGAGAAAAACAAGTGAAACCGGTGTCTTAGAGGCTAAATGGAAAGGGGTCAGGAAGAAAGGAGAAAACCCTGCCATAAATGTTGCTGAAAGGTTGAGTAAGATGAAAGATGTAAATATATACATGGCCGTGCAGAACTCACTGGTGACTTTGACAAATGATTCTTCAGTGTCAGAGTGAGAGATTGAGAAAATGGGACCAGAATTGCAGACAGCAAATCTAGGCAACTCTTTTGAGGAGTTCTGCTGAAAAGATCTGTGAAATAAAGTGGTAGCTGGAGGGGAATGTTGAATCAGAAAGTTTTTCCCCCAATTGTTATTATTAATTTGTCAAATCTGCTCCAAATTTGAAAGAGGAGGTCCATATAGGTACCATCTAGATTTAACAAGTGTTAACATCCTGCCATATATGTTTTTATATTATATTTTCTGCAACATTAGAAAGAACATTGCACATATCAGATATTTCATGCCACAATATTTTAATGAACACCTCTAAAATGAGGCCAATCTCCTACATTTAATATATTTCATTGTAATATTCTAAATACCATATCTGGAATCATTTAACATATAGTCCATATTGAAATTTTCAAAAATGTTCTCCCAAATGTCTTTTATAGATTTTTTTTTCCAAGTTATGATCCAAATCAAGATTCAGGTATATATTTGTTACGATTCTTTAGTTTGTTTTTTTTTTTTTCCTATGGGACAGGACTTTCTGAAGAGCTTGGGCAGGCTGTCATGTAGGGTATTCTACATTCTGAATTTTTTCTGATTGTTTGCTTGTTGGAACATTTAACTCTTTAGTTACACCCGCAGCCCCACCTCTGTGCCTTGTTATTTGTCATGTAATCAGCAAATTAGGTCTAAAAATTTGATTAGACTCTGGTTTCTCTCTCTCTTTTTTTTAACCATAGTCCTTCATGCTTGTACATCATTTTATATCTCATTGGGTATTATATAATATCTTGATGTCCTATCTTGATGTCCATGGATGCTGCTTCATTACATGATTGAAAGTAATTATTTTTACAAAAGGAAAAAAATACAACATATTTGTATGCTAGAGGAAATTATTCAATGAGGAGAAATTGATGACTTCAGAGAACAGCCAATTAATAGAGTGATGCCTTTGGGTCAGCAAGAGTAATGTGCAAGCAAAGCAGCTAGTCCTAGCAACATGAGTGAATTGCGCCAAGTGATGGATCACACAGGAGGAGGCAGAGAAGGTGGGCACGGACACAAGTAAGGGGGGCTATGTGGTGTTGTGCTAGTAGGTGTGGTGCTGAAAGAATTTCTCTTTCAATTACTTTCATTTTTTCTGTAAAATAGGAAGCAGGATCATGAGCTGAGAGGAAGGGTGGAGGAGGAGACATTGCATCTTTGAGAAAAGAAATATAGGTATGAAATAGTCACTGAAAAGTGAGAGGGTGAATGGATTAGGGAATATTGAAAACACCAAGAAAAAAAAGACAGAAGTTTCATTTCAAAAGAGTGACAATGAGACAGGAGGTTAAATTCTGTCAAGGAACGAGGAGGTTAGTAGATGACTGAAATAGGAGAGGTACTGTGTGATAATATGTGATCTAAGCCTAAAATGAGGGAAGAAATATTGTCTAGCTAGCAGCCATGATGAGCAATAAGCAATCCTACTCCACCTCCAGGCCCAGTATTAAGTGAAATACTAAAGAGGCATAAGCCACAAGTTGAGAAGACTGCAGAAAAAGCAATGAGATTAATCATATCAGCTGTTGAGTACAGAATAACACAGCAAGTATTGAACTAAGATTTTACATGCATGTCATCACCATAATAATCATAGGTAAGTACCATTTCCTATTTCACATATTCAGAAGCTGAGACACAGGGAGGTTAAGTAAAATGTCATGCAGTTGTTAAGGGGTAGAATCACAAATCATAGCTCATAGTCTGATTCCAGGGCCCACTAATCTTATATAAAGATTATCCAGACCAAAATAGAGATGCAAATCATAAAATCATTTGAAATGAACTAAACCCCAGAAGAACTGATTAACTTAACCATGAGTTAACTTAATCATGAATATATCTTATAATATATGCAGGTATAATTACAGTGTGGTTTCAGTATTAACATTCCTCTCTAGGATACTGATAAAGTCTTTAGCCATAAGTAACTTCAGTTACTGTCTTTGTTCCGGCTTTCATCCCCCATCTTTCTTTATAGTCCTTGCTCTTTTTTGCCAGTCCCCATAATCCGTGTCTATATCTCATTATGGTTCAGACTGGATTAGTTGGTTTTGGAGGTGGATTCAGGCTTTGTTATACTCAAAACTCAAATAATTTGTGGGCCCTCTCTAAGAAGAATAATATAAAATTAAGAAGGCAAAAATTGGCACCGGGCCTTGGAAGGAGTTTATGCATATGAGAGGCCCTGAAGCTTAAACTCCATTGGTAAATCTGGCTTGGAATGATTCCTGATGGTATCCCGATGGCAGAAAAGTTGTGCTTTCTCCTTTTTCAAAGGCATAGTACCAATCTTTAAAATATAAGCCTTCTATCTTGACTAAGGCTTAATAGACATATTTCTATTCCCCTTTCTATTTCTATTGCTGTTCCTAATTGTTATTTCTCAATTTGAGATAACTTAAAAGCTACAAGAATTGGAAGTCTTCTGTGTAATTCCTTTACAATGCAAAAGCCCTCTGCTCTCAAAAACCATTCTTTGATAGTCTTAATCTTATTGTATACCATGATTTCAGGCAGGAAAAAGTATCTTTAAGATGATTTTTCTTTAATCCTGAAGGACTCTCTTCCATCTTAATCCAGAGCATTTTCCTCAGTAGTCTTAAACTGTCTTTTGTTGAGAGTTCTTTCTTCCTTTTCCTATTATCCCTGATCCATGCATTGGCTACTTTTCTGAGTTACTGATATTTAATCACTTCATAGCCCTGCTAATGAATAAATGGTATAGTAGAAAGACTTTGGAATTTCAAGTCAGAGGATCTGGATTTAAGTCCTGACTACTACTAACTAGCTATGTTGTCTTGAACAAGTCACTTAGTACTCTGGCCTCAATAACTTGTAACTTAAATAGGGTTAAAGTTATTGTGAGAGAAAATTGTTTGGGAAAGTGTATGGTAAAGTAAAGTAAAGTACTTTGATAGTTACTTTTAGATAGGTGACTGTGAAAATTTTAAATAAAGTTCCTACAAAACTTCAGCTTCATTAAACTGCTTGGTGAACAATAGCCAAAGTCAAAACCAAAATCTAAAATCTTCCTTCCCAAAGTTAAGTGATTTATTTCTTCTAAATCCTTTGCCTTAAGAGGAAAAACAATGCTTACCTTTGTGTAAGACTCAGGCAGAAGTATTTTACAGGTAAACTAGCTGAACCCTGAGTGTTAGAGTTCTTTGGTCTCATGCTTTACAAGTATCTACTTTATCCAAGAAGCACCCATAGCTCCAGGGTAGCTTGAGACCAAATGAGTTCCTGCAGCCATAGCAGTAGATAGTGCCTCAATCCAGCATTCCCCTCAGCCCTCAGCTTGCTGGTCCTGTCTGCTCTTAACCTCATGTTGATTTGGGCAGGCATAAACATCAATGTTGATGGAAATGAAAGGTGAAGGTTCTCTTTATATCTGCATTGTCTGAGGCAAAGGGCAGGAAATGGCCTGTTAAACACATAAACATAGGTAAGGTTCTTTGAGAATTCCTGTTCTGTGCATCATGTATTTTTCTGAAAGCTCAGTTTGGAATAGGAAGAAATTCCCAATGTACATTGGGATGGATAGTAAAAATCATAATTATTGAAATCAACTGGACAATGACTAGTAAAGTCCTAGGATTTAATTCATAAAAGGCTAAACAATAACAAGGTTATCTGCATGTCCGCTGGCCAGGGAGTTTGTTTTTCAACATAATGTGAAATTTTTAGTTTTCAACCTTCAAGGATCAGTGTGGAATGTGTTCATTTTAACAACATAAAAAATGGAGATTCTTAATTCAGTGAGATAATTACAGACTTGAAACTTCTGTATGCTTTACTAATGAGCCTGAATATATTTAGCTATTGCAGGTTGTTTTCTCCTAGGCATATTTACACATAATCTACTCCAAATTGCAAAGATTTTACTTATGCTTTAAACATTAATTCATGCTCTTCTCCACTCTGTTTTACTAACAGCCTGGGCCAGAAGTATGCACGTTTTAAGAAGTCGTAATTCATTTTGTTTTTAATTTGACAAAAATGAAATAATCCAGCTTTTATTATAGCATAGATGCTAATGTTTTGTTTAAATAAGAAAACAATTCTAAATCAATATTCTTTATTCTTGTGCTGAGACATAGACAATCAAGTTTGCATACAATAATGTTAATCTACTCTTTGCCAACTATATATAATCTATATTATTTTGTTGTGAAAATTTTGCACATGCATTACTCTCAAATTTTGCAAGAAATATAGGCCTATAGATCAACAGCTCCACTATGTAGTGAACACCCTGACGACCTTGCACATTTCCACATAGGTAACATAGGTGAAGCTTGTCTGCAGTCTGAACCAATTCTTGGCAGAATGTCCTAGGGTTCCTTCTGGAATATAGGAGATAAGCAGCCTGCTGAGGAGTTGCCATCAGTCCTTTTCCCATTTATCTCCCTGTTTTTAATGAGCACAGGACTTTCTGCCTCTCTCCTTTTTGGGGTACATTTTCAGGCTTCTGTATAAGCCTTTTAAACTGCTTGGCTACAATTTAGAGTTATTTTCTCAATGGAAGAGTGACCTTTTCTTTCCTTCGATATACATGCTTACAGCTACCAGTGCGGTTGGGGAGGACCACTTTTTATACCTCTTTGTATGCCATCTGTCATCTGGCCTCTTTATTTTGGTGTCATCCTATGGGACAAGGGATACAGGAAACTGACATTATGCTGATCTTGTGTTCCCTGTCTGTGTAAATAATAAACTGTCTGAATCCATTTCTTGTCACCTAACCAGCCAAATCCAGGGAAGAGTGGCAAGACAATCCATTTGCTGCAGTGTGACCCTTTGGTTTTATTAGCCATTGCATTGCTCGTGAGCGACTACTTGACCACTTGACAATGCCATAACTCGTTAATGCAATATTCTGAATTCAAGCATTCAATAAATGCCTGTAGTTTATTTATTTTATAATGTAAGAGCAAGGTGCAATGGGAAGAGCACAGTATATGTAACACTGGCATTTTCAAGCTGTATAAATTGATGTCATTAAACATCTTTTCATATCTTTAAAATAAGAATACTACTAAAAAAACCTATGTCATACACAAAGATAAACCACAACCATAGTAGGTGTGATTTTTAGTGGTTACCAGATACATCTTCATCCCTCAATTCCAGAGATGAATTGTTAGATAAAGCCTTCCAGTGAAAATACAACTGACGCTTACTTCATATAAATATTTTCTTGTACACATGGAATTTATATAATAGAATGACACATTTTCACTGTTATTTTGTTATATTTTGGCTGTAGGAGCTCCACTATCCCTAGGGACAATAGACATATGCCCACAACACTGCTCCAGAATATGAGAATTCTTATTTCATATGGTTTATAGTATATAGGTTACACTCGTATCTTTCTTTAATAGCCATGTTTGGTGACAGCCTATTATGAATTTTGCAATTAGTAGTTACGTTATTGGTTAAATTTTAGAATATATGCATATTCTATATCTTGTCCAAAGTGACTATAAAAACTTTTTATTTGAACCTTGTTGCTTTGAGATAAGGTAGTTTTCTGCATGCCTCTAGGTACCAATTACTGTGCTATCTTAACTATCCGGAAAAGTCAACAAACTCTCAATTAAAATTTGCAGGTTCAGTAATTTCATGACTACTACTATGGGCATTTAAAAGGGCATTTCAGGAAATGTATTCAGGTTTCATCACTAGGCTAACTCTCAGGAACAAAATCCCGTATTTGTTCAACTTTTGTCAAATTCTATACTGTCATGGTTCAAAGCTCCTAAATTAATCTCATACACCATGGATCCTGACAGTTCAAGTTCATGTATTTTATGGTAGAATTTGATATGCTATGTTTTGCATGATTTAAAGATAAAAAAAAGAGTGAGTGGGAGTTTATTTTTCAGTTTTGCTCAAAATTTTTTCAGGAAACAGACTTTTTAAAAAAATTTAATTTGTTATAGGTCATTGGCCGTTGCAAAACACATTTTTTTAATTTCTCAAAACATATAATTCAAGAGAACTTTAAAATGATAAAAAGTATGGTTATTCAACTTATTAGTAAATAGTGTCTTTGTAGTTTAGCTTATGGAATAGTATGCTTTGAAGTTTTACCTGAATGCTAGGCTCTAGAAAACTTTAAACAAGCCTCTTCAAATCATAACTTTCCAATTCCCAAATGTCAATATAAAAATCTCACAAATACTTACGTAATATTGTTTTAGTTTAAAATTACTTTTGTAATTTATGAGCTTTTAAAGAAATTTTAGATATCAAGTAATCTTCCATATAACTTAATTCTTAATTGTCAAAAAAATCATGTATATCTAAATTGAATTCTTATGTTGTATGCTTATCAATTTAATTGAGGTTATATGTATGATGCAAATAATTCTTCACTGATTAATTCAATACACTACTAGGCTCTAAAGGGCTATTGTTAGTTTTTATTTAGTTTCTAAATTCCCATTAATAATTTTAATACAGCCTAATTTACATTGCATTCTGTGCCTGCTGATGAGTGCTTATGTGTTTGGTTTTGATCATTCTGATTCTAAAAATGCACTTTTTAGTCACTATGCACAAATGTGTTGTTGCAATTAGAGAAAGGCAATATTGCTTCTAAATTGCTACTATGATGAGTACTGCTACTAATTCTACTACTACTTGTCATTTATTGAATAATTATTGTACATCCACCTTTGTTGTAGACATCTTAAGTTTATTTCTAATTCTCACTAATAAAAGAAAGATTATTTTATTTAATTCACTGATGAGGTAACTGAGGCACAAGGTTAAGTAAGTTGTCAAAAATCACTTGGCTTGTAGGTGGCAAAGCTGGATTTTGAAGTCAGATCAGTCTGATTCCAAAACCCATGCTCTTTATGTAGAAAGTTATTATGTGAAGGGACAACTTGGTTGGTCATTGCGTTGATGTTGACAAAAGGCAGCATTACCCTGGTGAAGTGCTCTAATTCGGAACACAGATTGCAGGATGTGAAAGTCAACTTTGTGAAACCCTCTTGGTAGATGTACATATGACAGACAAAATTGGGTATATAAATGTATTAATATTGGAAAGAGGATATCTTTAATTCCAATAATCAGAATATTCATAATTATTATCATGTTCTTTCTGAGAGAAGAGTGCCAGGGATACCAAATCAGTAGTCAAAAGGAGCAAAGGTGCTTAGTGATCTCTAAAAGTCAGAACAAAATGAGATAGAAGGATATTTCTTCCAGGCCATAAAGAGCCTCCAATCTTCTACTCCCCAGGGCCCTTTCCTCAACACACAAATATATGCATAGTAATAAACAATTTCAGGATGTACTGAACAATTCTATTATAGAGGTCTTGTGAATCTATTCCATGGACAGCTAAATACTAAATAATTCCTTCTACAGTAAAGTATTTTATTTCAGACCAAGAACTATACAAATTTAAATTTTTAATAGTTTTTTTATAGTTTAAATCGTATTTCCTGTATACATCTCAGGGGCCTGTTGTCAGGATTGGAATTTGAGTATTTCAAAAACCTCTGAAAGACCAATTTAGTACACGAATGGTGCATTTTACACATGATTGTTAATTTATTTTCAGATGCTACATTTAAGTTTTCGAAATACTCAACTGTTACTTCCATAGTTCAGCATAAAAATTAGAGTTGTTGAGTTAGTTTATTTCCTAAATTTATCCATTAGTGACTGTGATAATTATAAACATAAAAAGAGAAACATCTTTATTTACATTTCCTAGGGCTAGAAAATAACAATTAGTCTCATAGAATATATATATAGAGGGAGATTATGTATATATTCTTATTTTCTATGAGACATATATATGTATTAATTTATGTATATATTTATATATGTATATAAAGTTTGTACCTAGTTTAAAAAGAATATAGAACCCAATTTAATGGTTAATATTTTAAAGTACACTTTTAATTCATACAAATTTACTAAATATCCACTCAATAATATCCACTGTGGATCAGTCACTATGCTAGGCAATTAGGATACGGTGTCCTTAGGGCAATGATAGGTTCCCTGATTTCAAAGAGCTCCTAGTCTGAGGAAGATATAAAAAGATTAACAGGCAATTTTAATGGAGTGTGACAAATGTTCTAAATAGGAGAAATTTCCCAGAGGAAATGATATCTAATTGAGACAAAGGGATGAGTAGGCTTCAGTTTGATGTGGGTGTGGAGATGTATATGAATAGGATAAGGGCGCCTGCAAAAGGCCAGTGTCAAATAAAAGTGAAATACACTTGTGGAAGTACAAGTCATTTGGCTGCTGTTCCCTGAGATAGGGAACAAAGAACGTGAAGAAGGCTGTGGAATGGGAGGATGGGTTAAATACTTTCTGCTTGGGAATCTGAGCTACTTGTGGGGGTATAGATGTGGAGTTGTGTGCTAGAAAGCAGAATATATAGATCTGGAGCTGGGTTAAGAGAGCTAGATTAGAGATATAGTTTTGGAAATCATAAGTTGACAAATAAAATGAGATATCTAGAGAGAAGGTGTAAAAACTTTAAAACCTGCTATATGTTCAGCGTATTAAACATTTTAGAGAAAGGCAGGATCTCTCACAGCCCAAGCCCTTGAGAAATTTATACTATGAATGTTAGATGAGAGGTAAACCAAGAAGTTGTTGCCAAAGTGAAGGGTTCTGAAATGCATTCAAGAATAAAGAGATTTACATAGGTTAACGCTGTCATGGAAGACATTTTTTGAAAAAATGAGATTTTATATATATATATATCCACATATATATATATTTATATAAGCTCCTAATATTTACTCTTAAACAACAACTTTCTTGTCATTCATGAACAATACTAAAACTTTAACAGTCTGCAAAATTTAAAAGTTGTACAGAGGTCACATTTTATACAAGTGTGTGTTTTTGAAGACCTCATGATTCAAACTCATAAATCATATTTACATTTTCTATAGTAATTAATGTAAAGTAGTGGAGAAAGCATTCTTAATATTCATAAATCTAGATAATAGTGGTTCTATAAGAATTTCAGCATTATTCCTAATTTTTTGTAGACTATTCTAATATAACAGTAAAGCATAATGTGGTTGTTAGTAACTTCCAATGAAAGTTAGCACATCTAACTTTCATTCTAAAGTTTTATTTTTATTTTTCTGACAATAACATCACCACCACTTTATGGGCACTTGAATGTTTGGAAGACATTTTTTTTAAAAAAATGTAAGTTATAACTACAGTGACTGTTAGGATAATAACAAAGTAATAGTGAACACTTTTGCTTCTCCAGAGTCTATTCTCAACTCAGAGCCTGAATGATCCTTTAAAGATGTACATGCTAGGATCCCTAGATGTTAGTCCCTTTGACAGTCCTTTTCTCAGAACCCCAGTAGAGTAGAGGAGAGCAGAGCACAGTGCAGCCTGAGTGGAATGAGTAAAAGGGATAATAGGGTGGGGCGAGGGCAGGGAGATAAGAGGATAGAGTGTATGATGTAGGGTTCTGTGGGTGATTACAAGGACTTTGGATTTACTCAGAATGAGATGGAAAGCCATTGAGGAGTTCTGAATGAAGGCTTGTCAAAGGAACAAACATATAGAGATCCTTAGATGTATGTCCTCAAAGGATCATTCAATCTCTGAGATGTGAATAAACTCTCAGGAACAAAAGTGGAGTGGTGAGTTTACCATTATGGTAATTAAGGCATTCCATTTGTGTGGTGAATCACGTTTATTGATTTATGTATGCTGAACCATCCTTGCTACGTGGGATGGGGCCCACTTGGTCATGAAGGATTATTATTATTTTTTTTGATGTGCTGTTGAATTCAGTTTGCTAGTATTTTATTGAGAATTTTTGCATCTACATTCATAAGGGATATTGGTCTGTAGTTTTCTTTTTTTGTAGTGTCCTTTCCTGGCTTTGATATCAAGATGATTCTGGCTTCATAAAATGAGTTGGGGAAGATTCCTTCTTTTTGATGTTTTGCAATAATTTCTTCAGTATGGGTACCAACTGTTCTTTATAGATCTAC